>PVIC010009634.1:0-45140 GCA_004025085.1 Thryonomys swinderianus
TTTTTTTTGAGACAGGGTCTTGCTTTCTAGTTCAGGCTGGCCCTGAGCTCACTATGTAGCCCAGGCAAGACTCGAATTCAGCAATCCTCCTGTCTCTGCCTCCCGAGCGCTGGGATAACAGGCATGAGCCACCACGCCCAGCACTGTGGTATGTGGTATTGATGGCTGGTAGGCGTGAGTTACCATGCCCAGCATTGTATGTGGTTACCGGGATCGAACTCAGGACCTTGTGCTTGTGAGGCAGGGACTGGACCACTGAGCTAAATCTCTGGCCCTCTTCAGATTGTATTAATTTTTTGCTTTTTAAAATAATCTGAAGATGAGCTGGGGATGTAGCTCAGTGGCGCCACCGCCTGCTTGGCAAATGCAAGGTCCTGAGTTTGATCCCTGATTCTGCCAAAATATATATATAGTTAATTGAGAATTATTAATTATTCAGAATTATATATATTACATATATATTTATAGTTCATTCAGAATTAAAGATCACTACATAATGAAAGCCAAACCCTATGGCTGAGGATTTAGTTCAAATGTTACTGACCCTACTTTGAGAGCACAATGGCCTGAGTTTGATCCCTGGTACTGCAAAAAAAGAAAAAAAATAATAAATAAAACCAAACCCTAAATGTATATCTGACATTATCACTAAAAGAGAGACATACCTGGGCCCAAGTATTTAATAACAAACATTAAATGTAGACCATTGTGAAGTTACAAGATATATGAATACTGTTTTCCTCTGTTTTTTAGTAACAATATGAAAATGAAGTAATAGAAGCAACAAGTTAGTCTGTGCTTCTTATGTGTAAGGCAGTGATCTGCAACCTTCTTGGCACCAGGGACCAGTTTAATGGAAGACAATTTTTCCATTGACAGGGAGTGGGTGGAGTGGTTTTGGGATGATTCAAGGTAATGCACAGCCTAGATCCACTGTGTGTGCAGTTTGCTGTGGGAGTCATGCTCCTATGGAGTATCTAATGCTGCTGATCTGAACTCTGGTATAGGTATAATGCAATAGGTATAGGTATAATGCAATCAATTGCAGTAGTGTCAGTAGGGAAGCAACTATAATACAGATAAATACAGATAAAACTTGCTGGGCATGGCAGCTCACACCTATAATCCCAGCACTTGGGAGGCAGAGGCAGGATTGCTGTGAGTTCCAGGCTAGCCTGGGCTACACAGTGAATTCACTGTTAGCTTTAACTACAAAGAGATACCCTGTCTCAAAAAACTTAAAAAAAACACACACACACACACACACACACACACACACACACACACAGATAAAGCTTTGTTGGCTCACCCCTTCTCCTACCTCTCACTGCGGGGCTGTATGACTGTGTTCCTTAAATTCTATGACCCTGTGATATGGGCATTACCACCACCATTATTTTGCTGATGAAAAAAACTTGGGCATGCTAGCCAAGTTATAGTAGCTTTAAAAACTAATGGTCTGGGGGCCGGAGGGTTAGCTCAGTGGTTCCGGCGCCTGCCTCGCAAGCGCAAGGTCCTGAGTTCGATCCCCGGTAACCACATATAATGCTGGGCGTGGAGACTCACGCCCACCAACAATCAACACGCATACACAGTGCCGGGCGTGGTGGCTCATGCCTGTAATCCCAGCACTCAGGAGGCAGAGACAGGAGGATTGCTGAGTTCGCGGCGGCTTGCCTGGGCACCATAGTGAGCTCAGGGCCAGCCTGAACTACAGAGCGAGACCCTGTCTCAAAAAGCAAAAACAAACAAACAAACAAAAAAAACGAAAAAACTAATGGTCTGCCAAAACGTTCCCAAAATGTTCTTACTCCCTGTCCTCTATTTCCCCACAAATAACTTGAACAAGATGGTAGTGGGCAATTCTGGGTGAAGCAGGCCACACACATACCCCTGCATACTCACACAGCTGCACGCTGTACCTGCAGTGTGCAGAGGAGTTCGTCTAATTTTGCTCTCTGTCTTCCAGGCATCTGGGCAAACAGTGAGCAAGTACTGGAGGATCAGAGGGTCTCCTTCTCGACTGGCAATGTGGAAACTGTTCCAGCCATCTTTGTTCTTAAGCAGTGGATTGGCACCGTGTTCCACAAGGTCCTGGATCACTTTGAGGTTCTTTCTTGTGCAAGCCATCATCAGTGGAGTCCTAAAGCCAAGCAGGACAAGCTGTCAGATACAAGACAGCTGACATTAGAAGTAGGGAGCTGGTTCTTCTGGAAATGCACATTCTTGACACAGATGGAAAAAACTTAAGAGAACTGATGATGTCTGGGAGGCAGGAAAAGAGAATTAGTTTTGTTTGATATGAGGACCTTGGCAGGAAAAACGATAATGCACCCTCAAGAGAGTTTCTGGGAGGCAAAACTGCCTAAGAGCCTGGTTAGGGGTGAAGTGAGATAGGGCTAATAAAAACCATCAACAACCCTCAAGTCTATTTTTCTACTACGTGAGGAAGATGTATTTTATTTAACTATACCATTCTCTTTTGTGCATTGTGCCCCTCCCCTCAGCCCCTTACAGAGCTGAGTTATATCCACAGCCCTCCCGTGCTTTTATCACAGCAGATTAGGAACCACTTGAAGCAGGCACTTCACTGTTACAAGTCTTAAAAGATTCACAACCTCTATGGAACCTGCAACAACACTAAAAATGATGTCAACCTACTAAACAAAATGGTATTGACTTGTGTGATAATAGAGCATATTAACTGTGGTGGTTATGTAATAATACTACACATGTAAATAGCACAGTCCTCTACACACAGTGCAAGCGTAATTGATAAAACATCTAAGTATGTAGACTGTAGAACTATCGATTAAAACAATGCAACTGACGAACAGGTCACTTGCTAGCTGCCCCAGAACACCACATCCTTGGGTACAATATACTGCTTATATTCTGTCTTGATTATATTCTCTTCTGTCTCATAAAACCAAATGATTGCCTCTATCAAACAGCTAACCCCCAAACGGTGGGAAAGATGGAGGATGACTCTGCTGTTGAACAGCCCTAGACAGCGAACTGGAAACTGAAAAAGCTATGGTGTTGAAGGGGACTGACAGACACAGTACAAGAAAATCTGAATTGCAGGAAGCAGGGAGGTGGGTTGTCTTTTAGGATCCACCTACCAATCGGCCTTCTTCAGGCAGTCCACTGCCACCCCTTGGTCCAGCAGGTAGCGCACGCAGTCCTGGTGTCCCATGGAGGCAGCCTCGTGCAGAGGCCTCTTGTAGTCTCGGTTGGCAGCCTCGATGTCCATGTCCCAGGCTTCGACTAGATAGGCTAGGATGTCTCTGCGCCCATGGCGAGCGGCACAATGGAGAAGGGTGTCTCCTGCCAGGCCCTGGCACCCTCCAGCAGCCTGCAGCTCCTCCTGCAGGGCGCAAAGCCGGCCCTCCTGCACCAGCCTGAAGAGGCGCCTTGGGTCCCCAGGCGTGGCCATCACGGTGAGCAAAGCCACGGCCAAGTGGGAGGGGCCTGGAGCCTCAGTCTTCAGGAGCTGGGGATGGGACCCCAGTAGGCTACGCGAAACGGGCACCGGTGACTTGAGCTTCCACTTTCCGCACGTGACGCTCCCCTGACGCCTCGGCCCGATTCGGTCCCCAGTAGGAGTGCTGTCCCCGAGACACTCACGCCCTCTGCCCTGTGGTGGGAGAATCCCCGGTCTCTATTGTAGGGCAATGGTCCTTCGAGGGGATGGGGCAGCCGGTGGTGAGCGTACGTGTGGGCCGGGTCTTGTTAGAGCGCTCCAGGTGCGTGGAACCGCGCGGAGTTGCCTTCGGCCCCAGGAACCCAGACAGCTCGGGCTCCTAGGTTTATCTGATATCCTGGAGCGGCTTCCCGCACAGGAGTGATGTGTGCCGAAAATGTCAGGAACTGAGGGTGCACTGCTACCATAAACCCCCCGAACTGGGAAGGAGAGGGTAGCTCCGGTGGCAGCTGGGCTAGAGTGTGAGCGACTCCCCACCGCCGAGGCTACGCGCCCCTCCAAGGCAGAGCTCCAGGCTTCCCGCTGCTCGGGAATGGAGCATTCTTCCCGTACTCCTCCCGTTCTCACCAAAAGGCAGTCGTTCCGGTCCCTCCCCGCCACCGCTGTCTCAGCCCCCCTAGGGTACCCGGACAGCTCGGAGGAACTCTGGGAAAGTTTCCCCTTGTCTCTTCCGCAGGAACCGAAGCAAGAATGGGGCGTGACTCGTTCATAGACAGTGGCCGTGCCCCCTCCAGTAGCGCGTTTCTATTGGCCTTAGGAGCCGTCAGTCCGAAATTCCCTTCCAGTTCGCATTTCTATTGGATTTGGGGGCCGTCCGTCAACGGGCGGAGGGCGCTTCCCTGGGTTACGGCGGGGCGGAGCTCGGAGAGGAAGTCTCTGCCTGCTGTCGGGAGGGGGGTGAAGGAGGAGCTTGCAGCCGGGGTAGCTGGGCTGGGCGGCTAGCGGTGCCGGACTGGCGGCGGCATCGGCGGCTGGAGCCCGGGTTCGGAGCGCCATAGTGCGTGAGACCTTAGGCCTGGCAGGGAGTGCGGGCGGCTCTACACCGGGGGGGAAACTTACTGTTCCGGGCCCTTTGCTGGGTCCCAGCCTCGGAGTTGCGGCCCGGACCGGTGGTGAGTGTGGTGCTCGGCTCGGCAGGGCAGTGCACCGAAGAGGCCAGGGCTCCCGTGGACTCCAGCCGAGCTTGCGCTCCTATGCTGGTCCCTGAGGGCCAGGACTGGGCAGGGCAATTAGCAGGTTCTCCAGGGCTGGCTAAAGAGGCAAGAGACGGCTCTGGCTGCTGGCAAGCCAGGCTTTTCTACTCTGATGTTTTGACCTTGGGCAACTCATTTTATGCTACCCAGTTTCATTGGTAGCCTCCCTCCCCTTTACCTGAATATAAGACGATTAAAGTGATGTGGGCCTTTGAGGGATTGGTTGAGATCTGAGCAAACTGTATGTGGTGATGGAAGAGATTAATTAGTTTGGTGTTGGTTTCCTTACCCAACTTAGGAGGATCTTGTAGTATTTATTTACCCTCTTGGTGTTTTTAGTTCCTTTGGAAGGTAGGGGAAGTCTACTGTGTGTTAGGCCTAGAAACAATTACCGTTTACGTTCTGTAGTTTATAAAGCACTTGACATTAATTAATCCGCAAACAGTCCCGTAAGGACGGCATCGTTCTTGTTTCAGAGGCAAAGAAATTAAGGTCTAATGAGGTCAGTTAATGAAGAAAAACTCTGGGATGCAATCTGTTTTTACCAACAATCTGGTTGTGCTTGGTTAGGTTTCTAAGTAATGTAGTTGCTGTGTCAGACCTAGGTTCAAGTATCAAGTTTTTCAGTGCTTATTTTTTGTTGTATCTTATAGCTCCAAAAAGAAGTAAAATGTAAAAAGTGCTTTGAAATGTATCGTATTTTAGAACATGAGAAGCATTCTTGCTGTTGTTGTAGACATTGCATACTGGAAGTTGAGGCCATTAGTAGCTTCACATTTTCTGCATCTGATGCTCCTCTGCATCCCCTGCCCCATTCAAACTACACGTCTCTGTTATTTCTTGCCTTATGTCTCCAGTTTGCGTGTGTGTGTGTGTGTGTGTGGGGGGGTGTTTTGTTTTATTTTGAGACAGTCTCGCTTTGTAGTTCAGGCTGGCCCTGAGCTTACTATGTAGCCCTGGCAAGCCTTGAACTCAGCAATCCTCCTGCCTCTGCCTCCTGAGTGCTGGGATTATAGGCATGAGCCACCATAACCAGCACTGTGGTGTGTGGTACTGATTGCTGGTGGGAGTGAGTCACCACACTCCGTGTTGTTGTATGTGGTTACCAGGGATCGAACCAAGGACCTTGTGCTTGCTGGGCAGACACCGGAACCACTGAGCTAAAATCTCCCACCCTGTGGGGTTTTTTAAACAAAATTGAGACATGGTATGCAATAGGAATATGTGAAGTCCAGGATAAATGTTTATTTAGTTGGTGTTCTAGACCCTGTTTCTCCTGTCTACTCTATGAACTTACTTTGATATATATCTTTTAGATAACTGTGTAATGATAATACAGTGTGATACTGTATGTGAATCTATCTCATAGGACTTGTGGTTTTTCTAGAGCAAAAACCTGTTCTGGAGGGGGTGGAAGCTATGCAGTAAGCTACTTCATGGAGTTATTTCTGGGGTGTCACTTTTTTCCCAATTGGGCTGCTTGTTTCTTTTATGTAGGCTTTTGGAGTTTGT
This sequence comes from Thryonomys swinderianus, assembly GCA_004025085.1. NCBI lineage: Eukaryota > Metazoa > Chordata > Mammalia > Rodentia > Thryonomyidae > Thryonomys > Thryonomys swinderianus. The sequence goes on from PVIC010009634.1 coordinate 6,193, forward strand.
GGTCTTGCCTTTCCTAACTTACTTCACATGTAGTTGTCCTTAACATTGTGGTTTGATACCTGGCTGTCTTTTCTTGTTTTGTATTTTCTAAGTCTGTAACATAAAGCTATTGGGGTACTGATTATTTGACATATTTCCTGATTTGTGAATACAACAAACTGTTCCATTTCAAATTCTAATTTCAGATGTGTTGCCATCTTCATTTTTTTACCATGTCCTTCCTAGGCTGGTTTTAATTTGGAAACTGAATTTAGATTTTGTCTTTGCTTTTCTGTGATGTTAACCTAACTCCTTGAAATTTATCTCTTACCAAACATCTCAAATTATTTTCAAAACTGGGGTTTTAAGCCTCCCCCTCCACAAAAAATGATTAAATCAGCCATGTGTGGTAGTGCCTGCCTAGATTCCCAGCACTCAAGAGGTTGAGGAGGAAGACCTTAAGTTTGAGGTCAGCTCAGGTGACATAATGAGTTCAAGGCCAACAATAGACTACATGGCAGGACCTGGCAGGACCTCATCTCAACTACCCCAAAGGATTAAAATGGAAACACTTTCTTCATTTTTTAATGGTTGATGACATCAACATTCTTAATATTCTATTAGAAATGTCAGTTATCCTTGCTGCTTTTTATCGTGTTAAAAAAGAAATCAAAGCCGGGCATGGTGGCGCAAGCCTGTCATCCCAGCACTCGGGAGGCAGAGGCAGGAGGATTGCTGAGTTCGAGGCTTGCCTGAGCTACATAGTGAGCTCAGGGCCAGCCTGAACTATAAAGTGAGATCCTGTCTCAAAAAAAAAAAAAGAAAAGAAAGGAAGAAATCCAAATTTCCCAACTCATTGATAGTTGTCTGTTCTTTTTGCCGAGTTTCTGCTACTCTCCAGTCTTTGCCAGCTTTCACCTAGTTTATATACAGGGACTTTCCTTCCTTATTTTCCTGACGGTCTCTATGTTTATCTCAATTTGTGCAATGACTCTACTTAAAAATTGAATAATGTTTTGAATTGCCATAAAAGTGGTTGTGGAGTGAATTAATACTAGAAAAAGCCTTTCAGTAATATAAAGATATATTCTAGACAGCAAACAGTGATCTTTTCTTTACTTTTCTCTCATTTTTCCTTCTCTTTAGAGGAACATATAGAGTGAACTGCCCAACTCATCCTTGCTTTTTCTATTTTCTTTTTCTGTTAGAATCAGGAATTGAACTTAGGTCCTTGCACATGCAGGCCCTAAGCTACATTTCTGGCCCGTGCTTTTTCTAATAAATGAGTGTTTGCAAGGAAGTATATATTTCATGATGTTAAATGATTTGAGAAAGACTGAGTCTGCTAGTTTGCACCTTTTGGGTTTAGAGAAAACCAGAGTATGGTCGCTGGCAGGGACCTGGTCTTACATAAGAGTGAATGCTAAAGAGTGGGGAGAGAGCTTTGTTATGTTCTCTTGCTGCATTTTTTTGTTTTATATTAGAGCTAATGGGGAAAAATATTTAGTTTTTTTTTTTTTTTTTTTTTTTTTTACATTTTGAGTCTTACCTTTCTTGTTGCCAAGGCAAGAATACCTGACACCCAAAGTTAAAGGAGGAAAGTCCATAGGTGTTAGACTTCAAGGGAGGGTGGCGTGGGAGAGGAGCATCACTGAGGAGCATCATGCCAGCAGTCCAGGGCAAAGGAGGGCAGGCAGAGAAGAGGAAGCAACAAAGTGACCGCCACAGTTCTCTGTCTTTCCATTCTATTATGTCCGGGCAGCATAGTCTAAGAGACAGTAACACTCGCACTCAGGGAGCACCTTTCCATTCTCCTCTCCCAGAACTCTGCCAGCCCAGTCAGTGCCTAATTTAGTAATCACTCACCCTTGACCCGAGCATCACATACTTAATCCCAGCGTCACATATTCTAGGTCCAGCCACCTCTGAAGAGCCCCACCTATTAGCTCATGAGGCTTTGGGAGGCCATCTAGACACAAGCCATAACAACTCTATAGTGTGTAGTGATACTTTCTTTATAGTTAATGTTTCATTGGTTCTGATATTTCAGGATGAAAAAACAAAATGATCCTGTTTGAGACAAGGTCCCACTATGTAGTTCAGGTTGGGCCTGAACTTACTGTGTAGCCCAGGCTGGATGTAAACTTAGCAGGGATCCTTCTGCCTCAACCTCCCAAGTTCTGGGATTACAGACATTTGCCCCATGCACAGCATCAGTTGTTCATTTTGTCAGCAGCTACTTATGATGCAGTATGTGTTTCATCTTGGAAATGAGTGGGTTCCTTACTTCTTCCTAGTGGACCACAGAGGTTTTAGCCTAGAAATAGAAGGCATATTAACATATCCTTACACCAGTAATTACTATTAATATAATAATAATGATATAAAAGAACAATGTAATGAAGATATATTAAAGTAGTAATTTGTATAGGACAAACATTAAATGCATACTTATAAAAAGAATTACTACCAGTATCACAGATGTATGGGGTGATTTTACTAAGTGCTTCCGGGTTGGGTCCATTATATATTTTTTTCCATTGCTGGAGTTAAGGGATAACAAAATGAGTTGTGCTCTCAGGCTTTACAAGCTACAAATGGGGCTGTCAGGAACTAGAATCATAATAGGAGGCTACATTACCTTTACTGTGCACCTGTCTTATATCCAGAGCACACACCGGGTGGGCCCTGTCTGCTTGCTCATCTTCTCAGAGCCAGAGAAAAGATGAGCGCGTGGAGAAACTTAAGCGGGTGAGATTAGGTAGTTCAGCAAATTAACTCAATGGCTCTGTGGTTAATAAGTGCTGTATGGTTATCACGAGCCGTTTCTCCACTTAGGGACCTTGTACTAGAAAGTTAACTTCATTTGTTCTTTTTAAAAGTGCAGTATTTAACAATAATAGTTCCTCCAAGTGTTCTAGGCAGATACTGTCTTCATCTTGTGCCTTTAGATCTGTAGAGAGTTCTAGGGAAGGTGTGGGTCAGAGTGGACTAGGATAGAATAAATTATTGTCAGAGGGAAGAGATTTGATAGTTGGTAAAGGACTAAACTCCAGATCACGACCATCTTGAACTCACCAAAGAGTAAGACCTATGGGGTTAGTGGTCCTCCAAAAAAACTGAAGTTTGGGATCAGGAATTTAGCTCAGTGGTTCTGGCATCTGCCTTGGAAGCGCAAGGTACTTAGTTCGATCCCTTGTACCACATACCACAATGCTGGATGTGGTGACTCATGCCTGTAATCCCTGCACTCAGGAGGCAGAGGCAGCAGGATTGCTGTGAGGGCCAGCCTGAACTACAAAACAAGACCCTGTCTCAAAAACAAAAACAAACAAAAAACTGAAGGTTGGTGGAGATATGAGAGTCTTACAGAAGGAGGATGTCCAGGAAAGGGACGGAGTGAAGTCACTTTAAGAAACCCACCCCACAAAAAGGAGTATAGGAATGGGCTTATTTGAGTCTAGGTAAAATCCTGTTTGACAAATGGTTTTTATATATTCTCAGTGTTTTTCTACTGCAGTAACACCAGAGGGATATGACACATCTCTCTTAGTCACTGTGATAGAGTCTCAAAGAAGGGTATAAATGCCCATTTTGGTATAGAGAGGACTGATTTGAACAGCTCTGGGTGGCCTTGTATAGTTCGGAAAGCCTCACAAGGAATTCTAATGTCTTTCCATCTGCAAGAGCCTGGGTGAGCCATAGCTTGCCTTGATGTGTGCACACTGATCATGTAGCGCTCTTTAACGGTGCTCCTTCTGGACTCACAAGCAGTTTCTAACAATAAATGTTCTTTTAGAGAAGTGCAGAGTGCATTTGCCATCTGAGATCAGAGGAGTACCAGTAGGTTTGTGTGACTCAGGGAGAAAGGTTTTATGGAAGAGGTATCATTTAGAGCATCTTTATTTTGATACTTATATTTGAACTGCTGTTAAAAAGGCATATTAATAAAAGTAGAAGATTGATTAGAATTTCAATGTTGTTTTAAAGGTAACAACTTAGCAAGAGCACTAATATTGTTCAAATAAAACTTAATGTGTCCCTTAGAAGGGATTCAGATTGGGGTGGTAGTCGTGTCCTAACATGCTCATTGCTGGGTTTTGACATACATGTAGAGGTAGATGTTGTCCGCCTCGAGGTGGGTGTCATGAATGCTTATATAATGTACCATCTCATTCTGTGAATTTAATTTGGAAGGCTGTTTTATTCCTCATTTTCATAACCCTGAGTGATGCCTACACCTACGAGGAGGCCTCTGTCATACCACATGGCATTGAAGGGGCTTTGAGGAGGTGTTAAATGACTTGTTTAACCTGAGGATTTGAGTCAGGCTCCTTGGCTCCTACTCGTGCATCACAAGACTTACCTCTAAACAGACCCAACTTACAGTTTTTCTGACCACTGCCAAAGTCAGAAAAGTTACTTTTTTTTGCATGTAAATTTGTTGAAAATTTCAGCTCTATCCCCTAGGGAAGTCATGATTCAGGTCACACCATTACCAGTGTGTAATACGGCCATCTTATGTTAGTAAGATCTCCCAGTCAAGGTACCCTCCTCCTCCAGTTGTTAACCATAGCTCCTTCCATAATGGGTATATGCCAAAAATACACTGGAATCTGTCAGAACTCTGTGGAAACAGAACACTGTGTTCCAAAACACCCATGAGCTCTTTTATTTCTGTGCTTTTGTTAGAGTTCTGAAAACACTTAATCTCTTCAAACGATCTTTTAGATTCAGATGTATTTTATGAAATACATACACGAGTAACAGTACACCCTTGTCAATATTACCTGCTTTCCCTGCAGCAGTTCTTTTAGGGACTAAATATTTATGATGTTCTCTTGTCTGTCTAGTGCTGTTTTCCCATGCATCTGCCCTGGACAAGTCCTGCGGATCTAGGTTTAGGCTTAGGCCTCTGTACCACTTAACCTTCCCCTCCTCCTCATCCTTTACCTAGTGTTTATTGAACATGTCACTGTGTTAGTCTGTTCAGACTGTTACAGAAGCTGTGTAGCTTATAAACACCAGAAATTTATTTCTTACAATACTGGAAGCCAGAAATCCAGAATCAAAGTGCCCAGAGATTTGGTGTCTGATAAGGGTTCACTTCCTAGATGACAGTTGGATGTCTTTTCCTCACATGGCTTAAGGGGCATTAAGTCCATTAATGGGGTTTCTTCTCTCATGAACCAGTCACTCCTCTAAGACCCAGTTCTTTATGTTGTCAGCTTGGATTTTAGGATTCAGTGTATGAATTTTACTAAATGTCTACATTGCTATGTGTGGAGGATATACTAGTGAAAAAGGCATACTAATTCCTTGTGTCTTATTACATTTTACTCTTAAGCATATGCTTAAGACTTATCTGTGGCCAATGTCAAACTTTAGGTTTTTTATTGACTTTTACTATTCTTATTCTTCTTCTTATTTTCTTTTTTTTGAGACAGAATCTCACTTTGTAGTTCAGCCTGGCGCTGAGCTCTCTATGTAGCCCAGGCAAGCCTCAAACTCAGCAATCTCCTGCCTCTGCCTCCTGAGTGCTAGGATTATAGGCATGAGCCACCACGCCTGGCTATTTTGTTTTTTTTTTTTTTTTTGTACCAGGAATTGAACTCAGGACATTGTGCTTGCCAGGTGGGCATGGTGCTCCTGAGCTACATCCTCATCTTTTTTTTTTTTTTTGAGACAGGGACTTACTTTGTAGTTCAAGCTGGCCCTGAGCTCACTGTGTAGCCTAGGCAAGCATCAAACTCAGCAATCCTTCTGCCTCTGCCTCTCGAGTGCTGGGATTACAGGCATGAGCCACCACTTCTGGCACTGTGGTATGTGGTATTGACTGCTGGTGGGCGTGAGTCACCACGCCCAACATTGTATGTGGTTACCAGGATCGGATCGAACTCAGGACCTTGTGTTTGCGAGGTAGGTGCCGGAACCACTGAGCTAAATCTCTGGCCCTTTTTGTTGTTGTTTTTTGTTTGTTTGTTTTTCTTTTTGAGGCAGGGTCTCACTTTGTAGTTCAGGCTGGCTCTGAGCTCACCATGTAGTCCAGGCAAGCCTTGAACTCAGCAATCCTCCTGTCTCTGCCTCCCAAGTGCTGGGACCACAGGCGTGAGCCACCACGTCCAGCACTGGGGTATGTGGCATTGATTGCTGGTGGGCGTGAGTCTCCACGCCCAGCATTGTATGTGGTTACCAGGGATCGAACTCAGGACCTTGTGCTTGCGAGGCAGGCGCCGGAACCACTGAGCTAACCCTCCGGCCCTTTGTTGTTGTTTTTTGAGACAGGGTCTTGCTATGTAGTTCAAGCTAATCTTGAACTCACTATGTGGCTCAGGCTGGCCTTGAACTCAGGCCAATCCTCGTGCCTCACCTTCCCAAGTGCTAGGATTACAGGTGAGTGCCACCATGCACATGTTTTTTCTTTTAAATTAGAGCATTATTGTTATAATGGCAAAGCTAAGATGTATTTTTTTTCATTAAAAAAAAATTTAGGGGTTCATCCTTTAAATATAAGCATAGAAATCTTATAAAATCTACCAGCCTCAGTTTTGTGTATTTCTAAAAGTCAGAGTTAGGAATGTAGATTTGGTTGGCATCAGAATTCTTAACTGAGCCTAATGTAATTGGTTATGTGTTTTCCCACTGGCTTTCAGAAGCCTTACAGGTTATCTGGCTTATATCACTCAGCTAAATAGGTCTCCCCTGATTCTATAAATTTGAGTGATATTAGTGACACTTGATGATTTTATCCATGGAAACTTTTCTACTCCAGACCAGTTTGGCAAAGATGTTCATCCTTAACTATATGAGCTAGCTTCTTTCTACTGGTGTGTTTCTATTGTTAATGGAGTCTAATTCCTCTTCTTTAATTTCCTTCTTTATTTATTGATTAGTTGAGGTGCTGGACTTGAAACAAGGGCCATGTGCATGCTAGGCAAGCCTATCACTGAGCTACATCTCCAGCTCATAGTATCTCCCTTATTACAGATGTTGTGCTTGTGAGTGTGGAAGCAAGTGGGAATATGGAAGAGAGATCAGAAGAAACTGATAGTTTGGATTGATGGAGTCAGTGGTTTTGCTGGCTGCAAGCCAAGGGTGTTCTGTAGTTGAGCCAAGTGTACGTGGAACACCTTGATCTGTCTAGGCCTTGGAAGGCCCCTTGTGGCTTCATATTATCTCTCTTCCAGTTGATCAGAGGTCCCATTCAGGCAAAATAGTTTTTGGCATTTATTTTTAATGTGGAGGGTTATGAATAGGAGAGGTAAAATTGCATGTCTTGTTTTAAGATTTGTTTATTTGCAATGTTAGGGATCTAACCCAGTGTCTCGACATGCTAGATAAATAGTCTAAATTAATTATATCACTAGCTTCTATTTCCATACTGCTCTTTATTTATTTATTTATTTATTTATTTATTTATTTATTTATTTATTTATTTATTTATTTATTGTAGTTCAGGCTGACCCTGAGCTCAGTATGTAGCCCAGGCAAGCCTTGAACTCAGCAATCCTCCTGTCTCTGCCTCCTGAGTGCTGTGATTATAGGCATGAGCCACCACTCCTGGCACTGTGGTATGTGGTACTGATTGCTTGTGGGTGTGAGTCACCACGCCCAGCCTTGTTGTATGTGGTTACCAGGATTGAACTCAGGACTTTGCACTTGCGAGGCAGGCGCTGGAACCATTGAGCTAAATCTCCAGTCCTTCCATACTATTCTTGAAACAATTCTAGGGACAATTTCTGTTATAATGTGTTGGTAAAGGAAGATAGCAAATTTCCTTCGCTGAATGTCCTGAAAATAGATCTGATTTTCTTCTACCAGGGAGCCTTGCTCTTATCTTCTTGAGTCAGTTCTCAATACTGAGATGTACTGGGGGCCGAGAGTTGTGTGCATAATGGTCGTTCTCTTATTTTATTTATTTTTTGACACAGGGTCTTACCTTGTAGTTCAGGCCAGCCATGAAGTCCAGGTTGGCCTCAAGTTTGTGGTGATCTTCCTGCCTCAGCCTCCTGGGTCCTGGGATTTCAGGGGTATGCCAACGCACCCAATGAGGGTCCTTCTCTTGAGGAATTTACAGCTTCTTTTATTATAACTATACTTTGCTCTTAAGGCTTAGAGAAACTGATTTTAAAAAGCTATCAACAACCATTGTACAGTATGTTGTGTTTTTTTAAATCACAATTAAAAACAATCTTAGCCATTTGACTGAAAATAAGTTATAAAGTTTTTATTGTTTAAGCAAATCAATAGGGCTGGGGCTTTAGCTCAGTGGTTCCAGTTTCTGCCTGGCAAACACAAGGTCCTGAGTTTGATCACATACCACAGTGCCAGGTGTGGTGGCTCACCCTGTAATCCCAGCACTCAGGAGGCAGAAGCATGAGAATTGCTGAGAGTTCAGTGCTTGTCTGGGTTGCCTAGTGAGCTCAGGGCCAGCCTGAACTACAAAGCAGACCTTGTCTCAAAAAAAAAAAAGAAGCAACTTCTTTTTGAGTGAGTCTTTCACAATTAAGTCTTCTAGGGAGTATGAGTAAAAAATAAATAAGTCATTTTAGGTTCTTAAAATGTCATTTTGAAATTCCTTTTAAAATTTTTTATAGTTTTCTTTTTTTATTGAGACAAGATTTTCCTATATAGTCTGGGCCGATCTTGAACTCACTATGTAGCCCAGGCTGGTTTCAATTCAAGATCCTCCTGCCTCAGCCTCCCAAATGCTGGGATTACAGCTGTGTCCCACAACTTGCTCTTCTTAAATTCTAAGGAAGAAATGTTCAGATGCGGTGGAATGATTAAAAGGGGGTAGGTTGTGGTTCAGGTGATAGGGCTGGTTCAGAAGATCCATATAATCAGTTATCAGTGGTCACTTTGCTAAAACTTGAGTATAATTTGCCAGCTAGCCTATAGAATTGATACTAATAGTAACCCATTTCTTCTGCCTGTTGGTACAAAACAGTGAGACGGTTTAAGCGGAAGCATCTTACAGCCCTCGACTGCCAACAACTGGCTCAGAGTCATTTGAGTGTGACCCAGCCCTTCGGTCAGAGATGGACAAACAGAGATCCGAACCATGGTCTCTATCCTAGACCCAGAGCAAAAAGAGGGAGTAGGGGTACGTCTGCAAAAAAGCATTTTACATTTCAAAATCTGTAGTGTGTGTGCCATTTTAATATCTTGCATTTTAAAAGTACTTACAGATACTGCTGTGATTTTGTGGTTCTGGTACAATAGTTTGACTTTTTTTTCATTATTTGTAAATTTTTTGTGAAATTTTCATCTTTAATAATCCTTGTTAGCTTGTGTAAGAAAACTTGTTAGCTTGTGTAATTATAAAGTGACAAAAGTCATGAACCCATATCCCCATTACTCTAGTCCAGAAACAGTGTGATTACTTGACTCTGTTAAATCTTTGCTCATTCATTCACTATGTCTTCTGTGGTTTTTTTTCCTAGGGATTTTTTCCTCATCCAGTGCTTTCATGGCAGATGGTATCCTGTGTGGACCACTGCAGTCACCCCTTCCTTGAATGCAGATTTTATATTTTCCAAATTGTTTGCAATATAGTATCATTGAGCTAATATTCTTGGGCGTAATAATTTTCTATCATATTACAGCTGTCCTTAGTAGTGTACAGTAAAATGTTTGCCTGGTACTGTGCTGGACTCAAGCTTACACTTGCCATCACTTCATATTTACTTTTTTTTTTTTTTTTGCTTTTTGGAGACAGGGTCTCGCTTTGTAGTTCAGGCTGGCCCTGAGCTCACTATGGTGCCCAGGCAAGCCGCCGCGAACTCAGCAATCCTCCTGTCTCTACCTCCCGAGTGCTGGGATTACAGGCGTGAGCCACCACACCCGGCATTGTGGTATGTGGTATTGATTGTTGGTGGGCGTGAGTCTCCACGCCCAGAATTATATGTGGTTACTGGGGATCGAACTCAGGACCTTGCGCTTGCGAGGCAGGCGCCGGAACCACTGAGCTAACCCTCTGGCCCTTGGCTGTAGTTTTTAATTGATATGTACTACTTATTTGGGAAGTGTGGTGTGATAACTTGTTACATGTACACAGTGTGTCATGACGTAACATTTCGAGGTCCTCAAACATTTTGTGGTTAATACATAAAAGTCCCCCTCTGGGCAGTTTGGTTTCTTATTACTCCTCTTTGTTGCAAAATGGATTCCTATACTGACTAATATGTATTAATTTAATCTAAATTCCCTTAGTTCCTTTTGATACATGTTATTTCAGAATACAATTTAAGTATTACCTAGTTTTCTTTAAATATTGTAATACGTGTTTCTCACTTTTGGGAACTACTGTACCAGTATAGAAGGCAGTTGAAACTTCATTATATCTTGTCTGATCCTTGGTTAGCCTGTCTCCCAGGTGAGTTCTTCAGGCCTCTGTTCTCACTCCCTCTTCTTTATTTTAAAATATTTTTCCTTCATAGCTTCACAGGAGGAAATAAAAATAAAAGGGTTTATTTAGCTCTGTCATATAATATCTAATCTGAAGCATGGTGCTTTGTGCTGCTTATCCAGGCTTAGACACAGGAAGAAGCGAGGGGAGATGCATGGTGTGAGTGGATGTGTGAGCACGAGCAGTTGTTTCCTTCCGTCTGTCCATCTGGTGTCGAGTGTGCAGCGTGTAACCTTGTGCTTGTATGCATTGCCTGGTGGAGTGAAGCTTATCACAGCTTCGAAAGACAGTGTCCGTGTCTTTCCAAATATGCATCTGTTTTTTGAATTAGGTGTTTTTATTACCACCTGCCCTATAAATATATCCCTCCCTCTGTTGACATAGATAAGTGATTATTAGGTCTACTGCAGGTCAGCAGTCACTGATCATTTTGGGTTCTTTTTGGATTCTCTCTACAGGTCAAGGATGTCAGAGGAACAACCCTGAGTTCTTCCTAGTTGGCCAGCGGCAGTGCACCAATGACATGGCCAAAAGCAGTTCTGTTGGCCAGGACAGCTGTCAGGACTCTGAGGATGACATGATCTTTCCTGCAGAGAACAGTGGTGCTCTGCCTCAAGGTGATGGAGAGGAAAGATTGGGCTCGGCAGGGTCTGCTTTGCCTTCCAGGAAGCGCTTTCGCTCCTTCGAGGAGGAGGGTAATAAGGCTACAGGGACCAGCCAGTGGGATGGAGTCTCCAAGAAAACTCCCTGGCACTGTTTGTCCTCATCATGCACAAGGCCAAGGGAGGCCAGGCAAGAAACCGAAGGCTATTTACCATGGCGCTCAGCGGAGTCTGGAGAAACAGACCAAGACATCGAGGACATTGGGCCGGACCCCGTTCCTGACTCATACTACGGGCTTCTTGGGACCTTACCCTGCCAGGAAGTACCAAGCCACATTTGTAGCCTGCCCAGTGAAGTCCTAAGGCACATCTTTGCCTTCCTCCCTGTGGAAGACCTCTATGGGAATCTGAGCTTGGTGTGCCATCTCTGGAGGGAGATCATCAGTGACCCGCTGGTGAGTTAACTGACTTGCGCTCGGAAATCTTCACGTATTTCTGATTGGAGTCCCTCTTCCAAACCAGTCATTTCCATTTGCCTTCAGAAAAGTGTCCACACTGCTTAGGATCTTTTAAGGCCTTGCTTTTCCCACCCTATTATCTCAGACATTTTGCTGACCTCCTCCCAACTTATCTCCACATTCTCTCTGAAACACGTATTTGTTCTGTCCTGCTGATGGACTGCATGTTCTGACCCACCCTTGAGTGTGGGAGGGCCTCCGATCCCTCATCCCACTTAAAGTTCTCTCATGGTGTTTGGTATCTTAACTGTTCCCTTAATGCCAAACTCCCACTGTAGTAGAGAAAGAGACAGATAAAATGGGACACTTTCCTGTTAACCCCAGCTCTCTGTGAATCAAATGGACTGATATGTAAAAGAGCAGTATATCTGTTCTGCTTGTCCTTTGAGGTTGCAATTTGTGTTTACTGCCTGTCATCTATAAGATAACACCCTGGCCTAGGAAGGTGAGATATTTTGCCTAGGTGGATTTATTTCCTTTGTAACTTTTGCAGACACTAAAGTGCTTGTTTAGACTAACCAGGGTACTGGAGAATGAGATAGCAAATTGTGAAGCCCCTATAAAAGGAGAGGTAGAGTTTAGCTCAGGGCCGAATTTCCAAACCCCCTTTAGGAGAGTTTGGTCCTTCTAGAAGTAAATATTTACTTTATCCCACTCTGTGCCTCTTTGTTTTCTTTCTTGATTTCCCATAACAATACTTATTTTCATTTCATCCTGTTGAAGCTAGTCACTTTCTCTTCTTTGTGCTATTATAGAAGTTTGTACCTCTGTTAACATAATTTATCATATACCATAGGTATTATCATTTTAGACAGCTTTCCTTAAAATCATCTTCTCATTGACAGAGGTAGTGCAGTTAATGGCATTGCTGTGGTTCCCTGTTCTTTTTTTTTTTTTTTTTTTGAGACAGGATCTCGCTTTGTAGTTCAGGCTGGCCCCGAGCTCACTATGTGCCCAGGCAAGCCTCGAACTCTCAGCAATCCTCCTGTCTCTGCCTCCTGAGTGCTAGGATTACAGGCATGAGCCACCATATTTCACACTGTGGTGTATTACACTGATTGCTGGTGGGTATGAGTCACCATGCCTGGCATTGTGGTATGTGGCTACCGAGGATTGAACTCAGGACCTTGCACTTGCGAAGCAAATGCCAGAACCACTGAGCTAAATCCCCAGCCCTCCCTATTCTTTTTTTTTTTTTTTTTTTTTTTTTTTTTGCTTTTTGGAGACAGGGTCTTGCTTTGTAGTTCAGGCTGGCCCTGAGCTCACTATGGTGCCCAGGCAAGCCGCCGCGAACTCAGCAATCCTCCCGTCTCTGCCTCCGGAGTGCTGGGATTACAGGCGTGAGCCACCACGCCCAGCATTATATGTGGTAACTGGGGATCGAACTCAGGTCCTTACGCTTGCGAGGCAGGCGCCGGAACCACTGAGCTAACCCTCCGGCCCCCTATTCTTTTCTGTGTTGTTTCACCGTACATTTTCCCATCCTGGAGTCGTTACTGGGTGAAGCTGAAGCCTGGAAAAATGTTTTACTTACCCTGTATATCCCTTAGACTAGGTATGGAGAGTAGGTAAGAGGTACAGAGATTAAATCTCCCTTTCAGATATGAGTACTATTTTTGACATATGTTTCTCCCCAGTGAATCAGAAGCTGTCTGGTTGAACTGAATAGTTATAGGTGGGGCAAGTGAAGGTTTTCTCCATTCTGCTTTCGAAGATTCTTAGGATAATATTCTTATACTTAGCTCTTGAAATGTTAGAATAAAATCACTATATTTTTATCATTACTAATAGTGACACGATATATTTTCAGTAATCTGTCACAGCTCTCAGACTCTTCTTGTAGTGTCTTGTAGTGTCTGTTGGCTTTCATATCATGGTGTCATGGTAATCCTTGGCTCATAGAAGTACTTCTTCCTCTTCAGTTTTTTAAAGAGTATGTGTAATATTATTTATTTTATTTTGTTTTGTTTTGTTTCATTTTTTTTGAGGTACTAGTGATTGAAGCTCTGGCTATGGCTCTGAGCTACATTCCCTTTGCTTGGAGCTATTTAAAGACAGGGTTTCACTAAGTTCCCCAGCCTGGGTTTGGATTTGTGATCTTTTGCCTTACCCTTGAGGTGTGCCTGAATTGCTGATGGGTAGTCTGTAATCCACTTTATCCACTTGGTATTGATTGGTCCTTAAATCTTCAGAAGAATTCTCCAGGGCCGGAGATTTAGCTCAGTGGTTCCAGCGCCTGCTTAGCAAGTGCAAGGTCCCTGGTTTGATCCCAGTAACCACATACAATGATAAAATATCAGGCATGCGGACTCTCGCCCACCAGCAATCTGTACCACACCCCACAGTGCTGGGCGTGGTGGCTCATACCTGTAATCCCAGCATTTGGGAGGCAGAGGCAGGAAGATTGCTGAGTTCCAGGCTTGTGGGTTACATAGTAAGCTCAGGACCAGCCTGAACTACAAAGCAAGACCCTGTCTCAAAAAAAAAAGAATTCTCCAATAAGGCATTTAGTTCTGGGATTTTTTCTTTGGAGGTTATTGATTATAGATTCAGTCTCTTTGCTCAATATCGGTCTGTTCAGATTTTCTGTTTCTTCACGATTACATTTTGGTAGTTTGCATGTTTCAGGAATTTATCCATTTCTTCTAAGATACTCAATTTGTAGTTATGTGGTTGATCATAGTAGTCTCTTAAAATCATTTTATTTCTCTGGCATCAATTGTAATATCCCTTCTTTATTATCTGATCTTTACAGATTTGAATCTCTCTTTTTTCTTATTCCTGCTAATAGTTTACTGACCCCCACTCCAGCAACTCTTTATTTTACTTTTTTTTCTGGTTTCACAATATTTTTATTCTCATATGTGCTTTCCTTTTTTCTGCTAACTTTGGGCTTAGTTCTTTTTCTAGTTTCTTGAATAGTAAAGATAGGTTGTTCATGACATACTGTTTTTACAGCTTTACTTTCTCTTTAGAACTGCTTTCACTGTGTCCTATAAATTTTGGTATGCTGTATTTTCATTTTTCTCTTTCTCTTTTCCTCTTTTCTCTCTCTCTCCATATATGTATATGGACATATATATACACATGCACACACATAGAGTCTACAAAAAAATGTATACACTACTGGGCTTGATGGCTCACGCCTGTAATCCCAGCACTCAGGAGGCAGAAGCAGGAGGATTGCTGAATTCCAGGCTTGCCTGAGCTACATAGTGAGCTCAGGGCCAGACTGAACTACAAAGCGAGACCCTGTCTCAAAAAAAAAAAAAAAAAAAATGTATACATACTTCAGAAAAAGAAAAACTTCTGTAAATATTTTAATATTGAATTTACTAAGACATTATGAGATTAATAGAAGTTACTTTTGGCCTGTATAATTATAAGAGGTGTTCAACGTGGTGGCCATGAGCTTCCAGACATTAGTACAGCAAACTGAGATCACTGCATATGCATTTTCAGTTTTTTCTCTAAGGGCCAGCAGTGTACTGGATTACCATGATGCACAACATCCTCTGTGGTCCCTTTATGATGGTAACACCATCTGTTGAAAAAACATTGTACTATTTTTATTTTCCTGAAGTATGCATTCAGTTTTTCATAGACTCTTTGTGTGTGTACACGTTTTTGTTTTTGTTTTTGTTTTGGAAACAAGGTCTCACTTTGTAGTCCAGGTTAGCCTCAAACTCAGTAATCCTTCTGCCTCTGCCTCCTGAGTGCTGGGATTACAGGTGTGAGCCACCATGTCTGGCATTGTGGTGTGTGGTTACTGGGGATCAAACTCAGGAGCTTGCACTTGCCAGGCAGATGCCAGAATCATTGAGCTAAAACCCTGACCCTACATGTACTTTTTTGTAGTACCAGAGATTGAACCCAAGGCCTTTGCTCTGAGCTAGATATCCCTCCCTTTTAAATGTTTTTATTTTGTGAGGTAGGATTTTACTTTTGCCTTGTTTAGACTCAAACTTATGATCTGTTTGCTTCAGTCTTTCCAAGTACTTGGATTGCAGCTGTGCACTATTATGCCCAGCTTCAAGATATTTTCTAAATTTGTGATTTATTTGACTGATTGCTTGTCTTTAGAGTATGTTGCTTATGCATTTTTGTATTTTCAGTTGCTTTGATTCCTAGTTTATTCTGTTGTTATTGAAAAAGATACTCTGTACATTTTAAACTTGTTGCCAGGCTCAGGGACCCATGCCTGTAATCCTAGCACTTCGAAGACTGAGGTTGGAGAATTGCCATGAGTTTGAGGCCAGCTTGGGCTGCATAGTGAGTTGAAGGCCAGCCTGAACTGTGTAGTGAGATCCTATCTCAAGGAAAAAAAAAAACACTCAAGAAATAAATAAACTTAACAAGGCTTGTGTTATGGCCTGGCATATGGTCTATCCTGAAAAATGTTCCTTATGTACTTAAGAATGTTGTTAAATGGAGAATTCTATATATAACTTATGTAGGTTCAGTTAGTTTATAGTGTTCAAGTATTTTGTCATCTTCTATTAGGTTGTCTCATTTGTTGAAATTGACACTTTCTCATTTCAATTCTGTCAGTGTTTGCTTTATATATTTATAGAGCTCTGATATTTGGTGCATATAACTGTTACATCTTCTAGGTAAATTTTCACTTTATGTGTCATTCTGCTTTTTGTCTGATGTTGCAGTTTTTTACTTAAAATTTGCTTGTCTAGTGTTATATACAGCCATGGCACTCATACTATTTTATCCTTGTTGAAACTGCTAGTAGCTTCCTGATGTTTTAGGTAAAATAACGGGAAAGCATTAGCGTTTCTCAAATTCTCTACAGCCAGGTTTAGAACCAAGTTTGTGTAATATTTCTTTCTACCCGAGCTGTTCAGCTTTTTAATTATGAGTTATAATTGCTTTTCAGGTGGTAGGAGCTTGTCTGTGTGTGTGGCTTAATCTGCTTTCTAATAGCCATTGCCTGTTCTTCATTGCCATTACTTTGTTCTGGTGTTTTCACCATGTAGTTCATTCCTTGGAAAAAGTTGTATCATCGATATCTAATGAACGAAGAGCAAGCTGTCAGCAAAGTGGATGGCATCCTCTTGAACTCTGGCATAGAGAAGGAGTCAGACTTGTGTGTGCTGAACCTCATAAGGTGAGTTTCGTTTGAGGGAGGCAGTTTTTAAAGTCGTTTCTCACACATCACTGCTTATCTTTCTTCTGGGTTCTTGCTGAATGTTTTACAGATTCACAGCCACCACTAAATGCTCCCCGAGTGTGGACCCTGAGAGGGTGCTGTGGAGTCTGCGGGATCATCCCCTCCTTCCCGAGGCAGAGGCGTGCATGCGTCAACACTTGCCTGACCTCTACATGGCTGCTGGGGTATGTTAACCAGGCTGTGGGAACTGTGGAGGGGCACCTTGTTTTCATGAGAAGAAAGTGTATTGGTGATTAAGTTCAATTAAACATTACTTTTTCAGAATCTTCGTTTAGTTTCTGAAGGCTTTGGTCCATCAATTTTCTCATTGGTCCTCTTGGAAAAATAGAATTATAGATTGGATTTGGAAGGAATTTTAATAAACACTTAGTCTTGTTTCCTATAACATTGAGCGTTCTTCTCCAAAATACTCCTGAAAAGTGGCCATCTAACCCCTGAACCCTTTTAAAACTTAGATTTCTTTATAAGACAACCTATTTTGTTGTTGTTGATAGCTTTCGTTACTGGGAGAGACAGAGAAATGAAAGGTCTTGCCACAGATGCACAGTGAGGAAAGGAGAAGCTGGAAGTAGCCCTGTATCCTGACTTTCAGCCAGTTGCTCCCGATCCAGATCAGGGTTCTCATATTTAATCTTGGAAGCCACTTGTGACCTCTTGTGTGTATCCTGCTAGCCACAGAGGGCTGAAAACCCCAGTGTCTCTGTATCTCTAGGTCTTGAGTGAAATGATTGCTGGTAGTAGTTGTGGAGAAGAAATTTTTTTTTTTTTGTAGAATGGTTCTAGCAAGAGGGGCTTTTCTTTCTTGGAACACATTCTTTAAAGGAAGCGTGTACTAATGGAAGGATGAGAAAGATACGTGTCCATTCTTGTCTTTTTGTATTCCTGAAGTTCCCTGTGTATTACTGAATGGGGCATTGCTATCTTCAAAAAGCGTTTTAAATAAATTGATATTCATTTCACTTAATATTTGATAAAACTTAAGTAATAGATATAAAGTCAGTGCTAAGTATCATAATGCTAAGGAATTGTCAGTCTTGGTGTTCCCAACAAGGAACCGTAGTCTTCTTTTGAGCTTCCCAGGTAGGCACTTGTTCGCTAGTGGTCTTGCTTTGACTGCTAATTACCTGTGGACTTTAGAGCTCACTGCCCTGAGGAGGACAGGGTGCCAGGTTCTATGTTAGATACTTTATGTATTCTTTAGTTAAAGAAAATTAAGATCTCCAATCCCCAAGTGACAAGAGGAGGAAACACAGGGCAAAAGGAAAGGTTCTGTTTCCCACATGTCATTCAAGAAGCGGGGCTCAGTTCAGATGACCTGCAGGTGGCACCAGAACCACAGACTCACCTTTCCTTACCAGCTTTCTGGTGTGATTCTTGGTGGCATTTTGCCTCCTGGCCTCTTCTCCTATCTTGTGCACCTTGCTTCACAGGGCATTAATGTCTGGGCTTTGGTGGCAGCCATGGTGCTCCTCTCCAGCAACGTGAATGACATCCAGCAGCTACTCTTCTGCCTCAGGAGACCCAACTCCACGGTGACCATGCCGGATATCACCGAGACCTTATACTGCATAGCTGTGCTTCTCTACGCTATGAGGGAGAAGGGGATCAACATCAGCAATAGGTAATGTCCTGGGAGGAGGGGAGGAGGCGCAGTAGTAAAATGAGGAGGTCCTGGACTTAGTACTGGTCCTTGCCCTGCCACTCGCTGTTTGCTTCTGGATATCAGGCAAGTACAGTGGGCCCCAAGTTCCAACCAGCCTGACATAGGAACAGCTTGGGTTAATTAGGTTAATGGAAGATTCATGTGCCTCTTATTATCTATAGCGTAAACATCTAGATTTCAGCTATATTGACTTCTAACCAATGAGTTAGAAGCAGCCCTTAGGAACCAATTGAGTTTGCAAGTTAAGAGTCCACTGTATTAGGCAAACCATCAAACTCATTCTGCATCCTCAGTTTCTTCCTCTGGAGAATGAAGAGACAGGGAGAATTTTCCATATAAATGGAGGTAAAGTGCACCATGAGCATAAAGTGCCAAACAATTCTACAATCTCACTGAGGCCAGCTGTGATGACGCACGTCGTAATTCTAGCCCGTGGGAGGCTAAGGCAAGAGGATCTTGAGTTTGAGACCAGCATGACCTTGTCTCCAAAAAGAAAATATCTCATTATGGCAATTTTTACATTCAGGGATATTGAAGCCTTGTGTAATGCCCCCTCACTAAGACAAATCATCCTATTTATGTCTGGCTGTATTTTCTCAGGAAAATATTAAGATCTGCTTTCATTTTTTACTTTGGAGATGGCTATAAATAATGTGTGAGAGTCTTACTACTTTATTGTCTAAGAGTGTAATAAAAAGCTTTAGCATGTGGGTTGCTATTTCAGAGTGACTTGATAATTTCCTCCACCAGAGTGATATACTAGGCCCAGGTCAGTTTCCCAAGGGCTATGTGCATTCAGCAAATATCACACTCCTGCTTCATGTCATATGCTGTCCAGACACTGGCAACTCTTCTGTAAAGAAGTTAAACAGGATTCTAATTCTAGTGAGGGAAGAAGGAGAATGCTAAAGTAAGGGTGTGAACATCTTAGTATAAGTGCTGTAGAGAAAATAGAGTACCATGAGAGGGACGTGGAGAATGCTACCTTAGATTGCACATGAAAATGCTTCTCTGAGGAAGCTACCATCTGAATGTCAAAGAGGAGCCACCATGTGGAGGTCTGAGGGGAGAGCATTTTGAAAGAAGAAACAGGTCACATAAAGGCCCCAAGAAGGAACGTGTTTGATATGTATGAGGAAGAGAAAAAGGTCAGTGTGATAAGACTACAGTGAGTAAGGAAGAGATTAGTGTATGAATTGAGATAGATGGAGTCCATGTGAGGTCTTACAGGTCATCTTCTATGCTGTGACTAGAGGTTGGAATAAAGTCTACATCCTGGTTGGCCACTGTGAAGAGGCCCAGCCTCTGGTCTGGAAGGGGAACCAGGTACCATGAGAGTGCAGCTGGTGCTGGAGAAACAACAGCAGCCCTGAGAGGGTGCTGAGAGGGGCTCCTCTTCAAGGAAGGACGGTGGCCCCTGAAATTAGTGAGCCTCCAGTGGAATGTGGCTGGAAGCACCAAATGAACAGTAAGTAGTCCAGTCCGTGGTGAGGTAAAGGGAGGGAGCATTATTCTCCAGAAATGTCTGAGTGTTTGCCACATTTTGAGTTATGTTTCAGTTAAGTATGGTTTATATTGTATTCTACTCCATCGCGTCGAGGCAAATGACAGAGAGAGCTTTATAAACTGATCAACAAGATCAATGCACAGGTGATGAGCATGGATCTCGATGAGGCACAGAAGGTGTATCTCAGTCTGCCAGGGCACCCATAGCAAAGTACCACAGACTAAGAGGCTTAAGCATAGGTATTTATTTTCTCATAGTTGTGGAGATTGAAAGTTCAAGAATAAGGTGGCGATAGATTCAATTCCTGGTGAGAAGCCAACTGTCTGGCTTAGAATCACTTTTTCCCTGAGTTCCAGCGTGACAGGGAGAGAGACAGCCAGGTGGTGTTGTAAAACACAAATCCTGTTGGGCCAGGGCCCCAACATTATAACCTCCATCAGTCTTTTTTTTTTTGAGACAGGGTCTCCCTTTGTAGTTCAGGCTGGCCCTGGGCTCACTATGTAGCTCACGCACGCTGGAACTCAGCAATCCTCCTGCCTCTACCTCCCGAGTCCTGGGATTATAGGCATGAGCCTCCACGCCAGGCATTGTGGCATGTGGTACTGATTGCTGGTGGTCATGAGTCACCATGCCCAACATTGTGCTGTGTGGTTACTGGGGATTGAACTAGAGACCTTGCTCTTGCAAGGCAGACACCAGAACCACTGAGCTAAATCCCCAGCCCCTCCTTCAGTCTTAATGCTTTCCTTATGCCAGTTGCATTTGAGGTTAGAACTTCAATGTCTGAACCTCAGGAGGACACAAGTCAGTAATAGTTGAAGTGTTTTGGTTGTTGTTATTCTTGTTGCATTTATATGTTTCTTCCTGCTTTACCTGGGAAATAATATGACCAGATACTGAAATATGTGTTATTAAGGCATCTGTTGCATCAGAGAGTGATCCTTCTGTGCAGCCCGTACTCCGGGGTGAAAGCAGTACACTCTGGTCTAGGGAGCCACGTTTCCTTTAGTGCGCATGTGTAAGGTCTTGTAGTAGGTTATGGTAGACAAACTTCATGATAAGCCAGGCCTCTGTAGGTTGAACTTTGTTATCTGGAGCCCTTTTGCTGACTTAGAGGCTTGTTTACTTTCTTGTCCTTGGCAATTACTCTTTTGTCAGCCATTTAGCACCCTTCCTGAATTAACTTGTGGCATATACTGGTACAAATTTCCCAATGTTATATATGATTCTGAGATGTATATAAATTGTACCAATAAAGAATTCAATTTAAAAAAAAAGAATATTACTCCTGCTTTTAAACCAGTATCATGTCACAAGAAGCAGGCAGTAGAGCAGCTGAGGTTCAGAAAGATAATGGTATTAAGTTTATCTAGGCAGTTGAATTATTTAAATAGGAATCTCATTTTTAGGAATAAGAGTTTATACTTGTTTTCCTCTGGTTCTTCTTTTTTTCTGTTGGGGGCATGTGCTGGGGATTGAACCCACGGCCTCATGGTTACTAGGCAGGTGCTCTACCAACTGAGCTAAATTTCTAGCTCCTGTTACTGCTTTCTTGATACTTTTGTCTCTAAAGCTCTTAGTTGGCATTCTTGTTCTCTGAAGAGTACATCATGTTTTCTTCTTTTTGATGTCACATGTAGAAATAAGGTGTCTTTCTCACAACTGCATTGCTTGAGTGGGTTTCTGTATGTTGTACTTGGATTTAAATTCTTTTCTTTCCATTTTTTCATAAACTGGTGGGAAGTATTTTCTTTTTAGAAAGGGTAAGAAGCTTAAGTACATCTGAGGAGAAATATACAGATTGTGACTTATATTTGAAAGTCTCTAAATCTATTTGTTTTTTCCTATTAGGATTCACTACAACATTTTCTATTGCCTATATCTTCAGGAGAATTCCTGTACTCAGGCCACCAAAGTTAAAGAAGAGCCATCTGTCTGGCCCGGGTGTGTATATATTCTAAGTGGAGATGTGTGTGTTGTCTTCCATTCTTGACTCATTTTCATACGTAAGGAGGGGAGGTGTTTTGTTTGGCAGCTTTATTGAAGCCTAATTTACATTATGTAAATTCCACCCATTTTATATAATTTAATAATTTTGGGTTGACTCACTGAATTTTGTAGCCAGCATCATAGTCTAGGTTTCAAGCATTTTTATCCCCCTATGGGGCCAAATTTTAGTTATTCAGTTTGCCCATTTGGTTTTTGGACAGTCTAGTCCCTGAGCTTTTAAATTCCTTTCTATTCTTCTGATTTTTCTTCTAATGATTATAGCAAGAAAGCAACCATCCAACTTACACATGAACAACAGCTGATTCTGAACCATAAGATGGAACCTCTCCAGGTGGTGAAAATCATGGCATTTGCAGGTAAGGGAGCTCACTTCAGGTTCCTGGAAATAGAGGGTCAAGTTCATGATGTGGTTGTTTCTACTGCCACTATATTCCCTTGCCTGCTGCCTGCCAGAGCACCTTTACCTTGATCTTTTATTGAGCTAATTCAAATACTCTCAAAAGGAGTTGGCCAAGGAGTACCTGCTATCTCTTACTATTCTAGGAAGCATCCACATTAGATTTCCTGTATAGACAGGTCATTCATAGGAGTTAATCTGTAGGGTTTATCGCTGGATTGATTGAGCGTGTCAGCTATCATTGTATGTGCTCAGTCACTGTTGGTGTTTTGGAAAGGGAGGTCATAATCTGCTCACAGGGTTTCAGTAGTTTCCTAACTTTTTTTTTTTTTTTTTTAAGACAGGATCTCGCTTTGTAGTTTCGGCTGGCCCTCAGCTCACTATAGTTCCCTAATTTTGTAGGGTGACATCTAGTGGAACCTTCTTCCATTTGACTCGAGCTACTTTCCTAAATACGTTGTGACTCTTCTTCCTCAATCAGCTGAGCTGATCTGCTCACAGTGTCCTGAAGTACTGGCCAGGTTTTTGTCCAATCAGTAACTTACATTATTTTCTCCACCTGGACTCCCTTCTTGCTACTCTACTTTTCTGCCTGAAAAGTCTGCTAACAATTCAATTTCTTAAATACCTGCAGTGTGCCTGGCACTGATGCTAGTGCTAATAACATTCTGTAAGGGAGGCTAGGTACTTTATAAAGATTCTGAAGCTCAGAGAAACTTGCTCCATATTAAATAAGTAAGTAAGTGGTAGAGACAGAATTCAAAACTGGCTCTACGTCTGTCCAAAGACATGCCTTCTTGTCTTTGCTTTCCTTTCCTTCCCAACTTTTTTCTTCCTCCTGTTCTTCATCCCTCCTTCTTTCTTTCTCCACTGTCTCTTTTACTCTTCCTTTCTTTGGTATGCTGTGTTGACTCTCATCATTTCTGTTTCTTTCTATGAAAAGTCCTTCAATCATTTGAGTCCTAAATATATGATTGCTGAACTCCTAATCTGTTAGTCAGTACCTGATAATTACATAGTGAAAATAGCCAATGTAGGCATTTTTAAAGTGCTTCCAAGGTATTTCATTAGTCTTCAAAATAGCCTTGTCAGGCAGGGAAAGATTCACCATTTTTCTTCTCTACAGGTGAGTTTTTTTGATTTCCAATCCATATTTTTTGCACTCTACTATGTTATCATACTCTCATTTTGTCTGTTTCACCTTGTGTTGTTGTTTTTTTTATTCCCAACTAGATTATAATGTATGTTTTAAAAAATGTCTCCCAGTATTTAGCATGCAGCTGAGCATACAGTAAGTGCTTATGTACTTGTAAAATGAATGTCTGATTGATTAACTGAAAAATGGATGGTAGAGAGGTGAGCCAGACAGGAGAATTCAGAATGACTCAGAATTTTTGAGTCCATTTGCATGCTTGCTCTTTAGAAGCATGAATGACTATCAATCATCAATAGCTACTGTTTATTGAGCTCCTGCTGCTGGGGACCTTGATGATCATCTTCGTCACAAAGTGTACAGTTAAGTGTTCCCACATATAAGGACAATTAAAAATTACGTTGTATGTTTAAATAGAAAAGCTGATTATAGTAAAAGACCCATTGCCCTTAATTCCCTTAGAATATTCCTCCTTTTGAACACAATTATCCTGTTATTCTTGCCCCTTTCTGTAGCAGTGCTGGAAGACCTCTTTCATGATTGTCCTTACAAAGTGTGATAAAAAATACAGTGGATGCTGCTGCCAAGTGCCAGAAAGACAGGCTTGTGAAAAATATTATAATATGTCTTTATGTACCATATTCACTAGATCTGGCACCATGCAACTGTTGGCTATTCCCAAAAGTAAAAATGACCATCAAAAGTAAATGTTTTGAGTTGATACAGGACATCAAGGTACCCATACAAATGCAACTACAGGCACTCATGAAAGAAGACTTCCAGAATTACTTTAGAAAGTGGCAAGAATGGTGGGATAAATGTATTTGAAGTGAAGCAGAGTATTTTGAGGGATATTATTGGCAATGTATCATTTTCTTTTCTTTTCTTTTCTTTCTGCTTTTTTGAGACAGGATCTCACTGTGTAGTATAGCTGGCCTTGGACTCATAGTAATCTGCCTGCCTCAGTCCCCCTAGAGCTGGGATTGCAGGCATGCACCCATCGATACCTGGCACTATAATAAAGTATTTTTAAACTTAAATATTCACCACATTTTTTTGACCATAGACACATTGCTCAGGAGCAGACTGAAACTCATTGAGGTCAAGTGGCTTGCCCTTTGAGTCACTCAGCTAGAATCTGCCATCACCAGAGTCCTAGTCTACCTCAGTCTCGCTTAAAATCTGCTACTCTTTTTTATGGCACCACTTTTACCAATATTAACATCAGTCTCGATCTCAAACCAGATGTAGGATAGGCCTAAACAAGACCTTCTTGGGGATCCTTTGGAATGCTTTGCCTGGTCAGAGGGTCAATCCTCTCCTCTTGGCTTCTGCAGGCACGGGGAAGACCTCTACCCTGGTCAAGTATGCTGAGAAGTGGTCTGAGAGCAGATTTCTGTATGTAACATTCAACAAGAGCATCGCAAAGCAGGCTGAGCTCGTCTTCCCCAGCAATGTCATCTGCAAAACCTTTCATTCCATGGCCTATGGACACGTTGGGCGGAAGTGAGCATTACTAGGGCTAATGTCATTTTCATTTCTGATACTGTTTTTAAATAATAATCATTGTAACCACATACAAACTTAACCCACAACACTGAGGAAATATAAGGCTATTATCTCCATTTCCAGGCAGGAGAAAGATAGTTCTAGTGATTTGTGTTTTGATCCTGTGAAAGTATATTGTTTACAGATAACACTTTTATACTGAAAGGGGATTTCTTATATTTGTACAAATGAAGGACAGGAAATTAAAAATAATTTGTTTAAAGAGGATATCACAGAGTCTGATAAGTTTTAACCTTTCCTAAAGAGAGGGCGGGTGGGACTGCAGTTGAGATGTGTATGTGGGAGGGTTCTTGGATATAAGGCTTTGAGGAACTTCAGGTGTTCCCTTGGGGGCCCTTTGAAGCCCAGACCATTTCTTGGAATGATAGTAGCTGCTGTGAACTGATTCCTTTTCTGGACTGTAATACATGAATTACTAAAAGCCCATTATAGCCCACTTTTGTATTAGACATAGACCTTGCAAAGGCCTGGGAATGATGTTTTGAATGACTTTGTAATTGTCATTGGCAAGAACTGGGGAGGAACTAAATACAATAATGCCAGTAAAGCCAGATACTGTTCATTTGGGATATGCATTACAGGTACCAGCTAAAGAAGAAGTTGAATCTCTTCAAGTTAACACCCTTCATGGTCAATTCTGTCCTTGCTGAAGGGAAAGGTGGATTCATAAGAGCCAAACTAGTGTGTAAGACTTTAGAAAACTTCTTTGCTTCAGCTGATGAAGAGCTGACTATTGATCATGTGCCTATCTGGTGTAAGAACAGCCAGGGACAGAGAGTCATGGTTGAACAGAGTGAGAAACTGGTGAGTATTGGATATCTTACATTTTAGGGATCTGGTATTACATTTCTGTCTTGTATTTCTTCAGAATTGTCTATAGGAAACTGAAGATGAACAAGAGAAACTATAGTCTGACCCATCATGGCATTTATGAAATAGGGTGTTTTCCCCTAGAATACCATATAGACATTTTGATCCTCTTGATAGCCGTTCTGTTCAATAGATAAGAATATTGAGTGACTACCCACAGATTAGGAGCATATCATTGGGTCTTCTGGGCCCAGAATCTCATCTCATCTGGTGATCAAGAGTCTCAGAATTTTTTTATTTTGCTATTGGAAAAGTGTTTTTTCTTTGTTAATCATTTGCTGTTCACTTTTGGATTGCCAACTTATAATCTAGAAAAATACTTGAGGCTTTTCTGGCTCATCAACTGTTGTGATCTCTGATCATTGCTCCACCCTGCCTGGTATGGATGCAGATTCTCACTCCTCTGGGCACTCAAGAGCTTCCATGATGTTAAAAGGCTGCTATGGAGACTTGGGTGGGGGGGCGCACCCCTCTATCTTTTGTAGTGATCCCTTTGTTCCTGCTGCTTTATGTGGAAGTAGAAGTGTGATTCCAGGCCACTGTCTTTTCTAGGGTCTTAAACTTTGGGTTCCCCTACCACTTGCTTTTTAGAATGGTGTCCTTGAAGCAAGCCGACTCTGGGACAACATGCGGAAGCTGGGAGAATGCAAAGAAGAGGCCTACCAAATGACTCATGATGGTAGGCAAGTTTCCAGACACTGGGTCTGTTAGATGTGACTGCTTTCCTTGTGAGTTATGACTCTTGCTGCTCCCTTCTTTCAGGCTATTTGAAACTCTGGCAGCTGAGCAAGCCTTTACTTGCCTCTTTTGATGCCATCTTTGTGGATGAGGCACAGGACTGTACTCCAGGTGATAAACTATTCAGGACACCCGTAGTCTCAATACGTAGAAACAGCATCATGATTGTGTAAGAGGACATGTGTGGGATAAGTTGATTATTCTTATTTATGCTAAAGAAGAGGAATAAATGATACTTAGCCATTCAGAAATCCTTTCCATTTCACTGAAGATTTCAGCAGTTGTCTCTTCCTCTCATCCAAAGTAGATTATCTTCTTCATATTTTGCTGAAGTTGTTAAAACATTGACTGAGTAGCTCGTCAGACACTAGAGTTCTACACTCATGCCAAGTGGGAAAAGGACATCTATTTAGAGTGTTTGTGTTTAATATTTCTCAAGTAGTTAGTGGAGACTAGATATATTATGAGTATGACTTGCTTGGTCATATGGTCAAATGTGAGTCTTACAATATTAGGGAAAGAAGACAATTTACCTCCTTTTATATTTGCCTATATATTTTTCTTACACTCAGCAGTGCATCTAGGGTTAGAAATAATCCTTATTCCTAAGGCCAGAGACTGTTTCTTAGATTATTATAATTTTGTTTGTTTGTTTATTTTGTTTTTGATTGAGTGCCTCTCCAGCAGGAAAACACATTGTTGTCCATCATATGCTGGCTTGCATTTTAAAAAGATTTTCATTCTTCTCTTTCTTGGATATGACTTTTGGGTCTTTTGTTTTTGGTTTTGGTTTTTGCCTGATGGTTAGAGCCTTTCAGATTTCTCATTTTTCCTCCTTTGATTGCAGCTATCATGAATATAGTTCTGTCTCAGCCATGTGGGAAGATCTTTGTAGGGGACCCACACCAACAGATCTATACCTTCCGTGGTGCAGTCAATGCTCTGTTCACAGTCCCCCACACTCATGTCTTCTATCTCACACAGGTAAGCACTTGTCAGTCTACAAAGTGTATAACGAAGTGTTCTGTTCCCTTCCTCATTTTTAGGTACCATGCACTGGCATAAGGTATTTTGCTGGGTTCCTAGTATATAGTATATCTTTACTTTGAAGCAGTAGTTCTCGAAGTGTGGTTCTTGGGAGGTCTAGAAATTCAAAACTACTTTTGTCATACTGCTTTGTCTTGTTGCTATCTTTACATTTTCACTAATAGTGAATAAAACTGCTGGTGCTGTCTCATGAATCAGACCTTGGCAGGAAATCAGACTAGCAGTCATAAGCCTTCAACAATTCAGAGTTAAAGACACAAAAAAAGGAATTCACTTCATAGTGTCCTTGATGAGGAAACAAAAATGATTAACTTCTCACTTATTGACCCTTGAGTCTTTTTAATCTTCTATATTGAAATATTGACAGTGCACTTCTGCTGCTTCAGTCTAAGGCCTGACAGCTGTCTGCGAAAGACAAAGTTGAGTTGGGAGCTGAGCTGGCAGCTTTATTCTTGTAATGCTGTTTTTATTAGAAAAAACACCTTTCAGACTCTCTCTGGTTATTCTGGGTTGAGTATTTTGTATTTCCTTAAAGATGAGTGAAATAAGCTGTGATTTCAAGGAAAACAGCTAAGGGATAATAGCCAAATATTTTTTTTAAAGATAAGATTCTTGCTTTTAGGGCTGGAGATTTAGCTCAGTGGTTCTGGTGCCTGCCTAACAAGCTCAAGGTTCCTGGTTCGATCCCTGGGTAACCATGTACAGCACTACCACAACCAGCAATCAGTACCACATACCACAGTGCTGGGGATGGTAGCTCTTGCTTATAATCCCAGAACTCCGGAGGCAGAGACAGGAGGATTGCTGAGTTCAAGGCTTGCCTGGGGTACACAGTTCAGAGCCAGCCTGAACTACGAAGTGAGACCCTGTCTCAAAAAAAAAAAAAAGATTTTTGCTTTTAAGCCAACTTAGAACTTTGGAGAAACTTATGTCTTCTGTGTCTATCATGACAGCACAGTATCCTTGACTATGCAAAAAAGTGCCTATTCCTCCCTTTCCAACTACACATGTTCTTTGAGGCTGAATTTTCTTCATAAACTTCAGCCATAAGAAATATATATATATATATATATATTTTTTTTTTTTTTTTTGCTTTTTGGAGACAGGGTCTCGCTTTGTAGTTCAGGCTGGCCCTGAACTCACTATGGTGCCCAGGCAAGCCGCTGCGAACTCAGCAATCCTCCTGTCTCTGCCTCCCGAGTGCTGGGATTACAGGCGTGAGCCACCACGCCCAGCATTATATGTGGTTACGGGGGATTGAACTCAGGTCCTTGTGCTTGCAAGGCAGGCGCCGGAACCACTGAGCTAACCCTCCAGCCCATAAGAAATATATTGAAACAAACTGAATGCAGATGTAAGAGAATCTAGGAGTTATGTATGAGAATCTAGGAGTTAAAGAGATTTGTAAAAAAATCTTAACAATAGTGCCACTATTTGTGCTATTTTTTGTTTGTTTGTTTCTGGGAATATATTTATGATTCAAAGCAATATTTATGCTATCATGAGTGCTATTATTTTAAGTAAATTAAATTGCCTAATATGATAGATATAGATATGTCACATAAGTAAAAGCTCTTTGAAAACTTTTCTTTGGAGACCTCAATTTATGAAAGTGTGAAAGGTCCTGAGACCAGAGGTTTCGGAACTTCACCTATTTATAACAACTCCCTCTACCTGAAGGATATGCAGTGTGTCACCTGTATTAAAGAATGAACTACACTGTGCTTCACTATGTTACTAGAGGTCTCTGGATTTCTGTGACTCTTCCCTTGAGTTCTCATCTACTGTAATATTTTTCATCGCATTGACTCAGAGTATTTTTGTTTTTATTTTTTTTAATGACCTTATATTCTGTTTGTTTGGATTTTTTTTGTTTAGCTTGCCTTTTATTTTTTTGAAACAGTATCACTGTGTTACCCAGGCTGTTCTCAAAATTCCCTATCCTGCCTCAGCTTTCAGTGTAGCTGAGGTTATAAACATTAACTAACATAGCCAGGTATCTTTTTGTAAAATAGGTAGATTTACAGAAAAATTGGAATGAAAGTACAGGAGTTCTCATATTTCCTGCATGTAGTTTTCCTGATACTGTATTAATATTTTAAGTGCATGTGGGACACTTGCCACAAATTATGAACCAGTTTTAGTGTAAAGTCTAAAGTTTATTCATATTTCTTTAATTTCTGAATAATAGTGTTTGCTGTCTAAGATACAATCCAAGGCATCACATTACACATGGACATGTTTCCTTAGGCTTTTCTGGACTATGACAGTTTTTTATACTTTCTTTGGTTTTGATGACTGAAAATTTTGAGAAGTACTGTCCAGATGTATCCATACAGCCTTACACTGGAATTTGCGAGATGTTTTCTTATTGGACTAAGGTTATGGATTGGGGAGGCAGAGCATTGCGAGATGTTTTCTTATTGGACTAAGGTTATGGATTGGGGAGGCAGAGCATACAGGTAAAGTGCCTTGTTTATCACATTAGAACAAGGGTACATATTATCAATATGGTTAATACCTGGCTAATGTAATGCTTTTCGTGTTTCCTCACTATACTCAAGGTGTAAAAAGAAGTCCCCATTTGAGCCCATACTTTGAGGATTAAGTTTTAGTCTTTCATGAATTATTTGGAAGTCTTCTGCAAAGATTTGTCTTTTCCCTCCTGTTATATGATAGAATAAAAATATTTGTATTCAGTGATTTATGTATCACAATATATACTCATTAGTATTTATATTATAATTTGGGTTATAGTTTACTCCAAATTGTTCTGTAATAACAAAATAATATTTGTTGATAGTTTAGTTTTCCTTTGACTGTATTATTGCTGTTCACCAAAACATGTAATACATTACTACTTTAAATTAGGAGTGCATGGAAAAAGGCAATAAATACTAGATGTTTGGAGAATGATACTTTTCTAGCTGGAGTGGTCAAGGAATCTGGTTTTGGATCGAGGCAGGAAATGGTTGAGATAATTGAAAAGGGCTTCTGGGCTGTTGGAGGCAGCATGCCCTGAGACAGGGAAGTACAGGGAATGCTCAGGTAATAGTCGTTATGCTTGTGACTGGTTTGAGCAGGGCAGCAGTTAAAAATTACTGGTGGGGCCGGAGGGTTAGCTCAGTGGTTCCAGTGCCTGCCTCGCAAGCGCAAGGTCCTGAGTTCGATCCCTGGTAACCACATACTATGCTGGGCGTGGAGACTCACACCCACCAACAATCAACACCGCATACCACAATGCCGGGTGTGGTGGCTCACGCTTGTAATCCCAGCACTCGGGAGGCAGAGATAAGAGGATTGCTGAGTTTGGGGCAGCTTGCCTGGGCTCCATAGTGAGTTCAGGGCCAGCCTGAACTACAAAGCGAGACCCTGTCTCAAAAAAAAAAAAAAAAAAAAATTACTGGTGAAGGGAGTCTCAGAGGGAAGGGAAGAGAACCACACCTTCTATTTACCCTTTGTGTGATTTAAATGTGCTAATATTTGATTTTGAAAAAAAGGGAAGATTTGCTTAAAAGGAAAATTTACTGTTGTTATTGAGAAATAATAGAAAGTAGACTGTACCAGTTGGGGAGGAGCCTGAGGGTGAATGATCTTTTCTCTCTGGCCCCCCCATTTTTATTGCTCTTCTGTGTGTAAATAAGGAATGTCTTAAAAGATTGTGGGGGCTGGGTGTGGTGGCATGTGCCTGTAATTCCAGCACCTGGGAGCCTGAGGCAGGAGAATCCCTGCAAGTTTGAGGTCAGCCTCTGAACTATGTAGTGAGACTCTGTTTCAAAAAAAAAAAAAAAGGATTTTAGGGACAGATTCATCTGGCAGAGAAAGAGAGAACTGATTGATAGTGGGAGGAGCCTGGAGATAAAAGGTCAAATAGGTGAGGTATGAAGTTTGAGTGTCTAGGGGAGCTGACAGTAGCACTAAGAAAGGAGTGCATAGAAAATGTCAAAATTGTCAATGATGGGATGATGGAAGAATCGTCAGGATTTGGATTTGAGAGTAAGGTGGAGGAAAAAATAGATAACACCAGGGTTTCAAGATAGAAAATGCTATTTTTTTAATCACTTATAAATACAGTGAGTAATTGTCAGATCACCAGGCTCCTGTTTGTTTGAGTACAATTGTTTGCCTAGGGAATTTCCAAATCCCTTTTCCATGTAGGATGAGTCACAGATAGGCATTGGTAGAAGTGAGTGCACGTACATTAAATCAGTTGCTAACTCCTTTTGTTTTGTTGTTTCCCAATAGAGTTTTAGGTTTGGTGTGGAAATAGCCTATGTGGGCGCTACTATCTTGGATGTCTGCAAGAGAGTCAGGAAAAAGACGTTGGTTGGAGGAAACCACCCTAGTAAGCGTTTTACTATTCTTTTATCTGCTACAAAAATTGTGTCATTTAATTTGATTTGCCACAGAGTGTGCTTTCTCCCCAAAGGTGGCATTAGAGGTGACACGAAGGGACAGGTGGCTCTGTTGTCCCGGACCAATGCCAATGTTTTTGATGAGGCTGTGCGGGTGACTGAAGGAGAAGTACCATCAAGGATACATTTGATCGGTGTAAGAATAAATTCTGTTATCTTCTTCATGTAGAGCAAGGTAGACAAACATAGCTGATGAAAACGTTCAACTTCTTTAGGATTGGTGCAGAAGGGCTCTCAGATTCCTGCCACTTTTCCATCAGGTTGCATCATGACTGAAGTTTTTCTTCTTGCCCACTCTGAGTATGCTAATGAATATTCCTGCAAAGTCAGACCCATTAGAGACCAAGGGTCTTTTCTTCCATTCTTTAGCAAACTAATTCTCTCCTTCTAGTGGGGTGTGTAGTGAGGTTGCTTGCTGTCTGAGGCTCTTCTAGTCATGTGTTGTCTCTTACTGTGACACAGCTAAGCTGACAACATGCTGGCAGCACCAGTTACTCTAAAACACATGGAGTTAAACCTTGGCTTCTAGGTCTGGGTATGTCATTAACTGGAGTTGCTTGGGGCACGTCACAGCTTCTGTGTGTACTATTCTCTCCATCTCTGTGACAAAACAATGTCTTTTGTGATCAGTTTGTTTGTTTGAACCAGGGATCAAACCCATGTCTTATGCTTGTGAGGGAGGCACCAGAACCGCTGAGCTAAATCCTCTGCCCTCTCTGACCTGTTTCGTAGGGAAATTAAGATACAATGATTATGCAACTAATAATTATGTGACTAAAAGATTATAGGAATCATTACAGCAACTCATTTCTGGGAACTATTGTTGAGGGCTTGCCAGTTGTTAGGTACTCAATAAAGGTACTCAGTGATTTATAACCCAGAGGCATTTAATATTTCTTTTTTAAAATAAGGATTACATAGCCGGGCGTGGTGGCTCACGCCTGTTAATCCCAGCACTCGGGAGGCAGAGGCAGGAGGATTGCTGAGTTTGAGGCTTGCCTGGGCCACACATAACTCAGGCTCAGAGCCAGCCTGAACTACAAAGCGAGACCCTGTCTCAAAAAATAAAAAAAAATAAAAAATAAAAAATAAAGATTACATATTAATGTGATAGAAATTTTGGAACCAAAGTGAAAAATTACTTATAATTCAAGTATTTCAGGAGTAGTTCTCATTTTTTGCTAATTATTTTTGTCTTCTTTATAGTGTAGTTTTTGCATAATTGAAATTATGGTGCATATAATGCTTTTTTCACTCAATACAAGCATCTTTTTCTTTCATTGCTATTATAATTGCTTTATAATATTCATCTAATAGATATAGCATAATTTAGCCATTGCATTATTGTAAGAGAATAGTATTTTTGAACTGATATCTGTCCTGGGCATGATATAAAGTAATTTTTTCTCCTTTCTTCTCTTGGATCTCTTCCTACCTGTAGCATATATCATTATTGTGATCCCATATCTGCCTATGCATTCTAATGTATTCTGTCTTATTTCACTGTTTTATGTGTCCTTCCCCAAAACATGAAAAGCCAATAGAGCAAGGCACCCTGGTCATTCTGTCTAGTGGGTCTGGTTCTGTGTAAGGGCTGGGGCCTTAACCAGTCTTCAGCAGTCATGGCTTAGATAGAACAGGCTTACTGTGGTACAGTTGGGCCTTTTCCTCCAAGAGGTGACACTTAAAATCAGAGAATAATCTGGACCTACGGACACTCTATTTCTGTCCTGTAAGAAGCAATGGCTAGTATTCCTAGTCAACACTTTGTCCTCAGTGATTTGTGGCAACCATTTCCTGTTCCTGCCCTTTTACCAGTGAGAAAGCAATGTAACACTGGGTCTCACTTTTTAAAAAAACATAGGAATGTAAATTTATAATTTGATAATTCTGAGTTTCTAGGCCACACAATAACCGAATGCTTGTGCTTGAAGTTCCTCTCTTAATTGGGTCTGTTTTGGATGCAGCTTGAAATCCTTTCCAAGAAACCATCTCATTTAAAAATCCTATGCTGGGCCAGGGACGTTGCTCAGTGGTACCATGCCTACCTCACAAATGCAAGGTCTTGAGTTTGATCCCCAGTGCTGGGGGTGAGGGGGGACAACCTATACTGATATTAGGGTTCTTTTGTTAAGAAGCAAAACAAAAATCCCACAAAAAACTTTTTCAGGGAATTAAATCATTTGGATTGGATAGAATCATTGATATCTGGATCCTCCTTCAGCCAGAAGAAGAGCGTAAGAAACGTGAGTACCCACTGGCCTGGAGCAGTGGGAAGCGGCACTCAAGTGTCAGGGGTGGGGACAGCTTGGGTTGGTTCTGAGTCAGGGCTCTTGTCATCTTCCCAGAGAAGCAGCTCGTTTCCCTTAAAGAGAGGAAATGCCCGAGACCTTGCTTTCAGAGGTACTGGCAGATTTTTCTAGATGTTTCTTTCAGGATTCTCATTAATTTCTATCACTGGTCCCTTATGCTGTCTTCTCTGACATCTCTGTCCACCTAGGCAGCTTTACACATTGACACCTCCACATTGGGCTCACATAACTTCTGGTGTTTTCGTAGCACTTCTGTTTTCCTTTTGATTACTCTATTGCAAATCCCTGTGAAGTAGGTGGGGATTTTAAGCCTGGGGCTGCAGATCCCCAGCAGGAGACGGAGAGACCGCTATGCTGATTTGCTGAGGGGCACACAGTGAGTTAGTGCTGCGGGGCCTGGGTCTCCTGTCTCAGATCCAGCAGGGTCATGCTGTGCTAGGACCGCGCAGCTGCTGCCTTAGAGTCAGGATGGCACGCCTCATTGTGCCCTGTGTATGTTCTCCTCAGGAAACCTCATCATCAAAGACAGATTCATCAGAAGATGGGTGCACAAAGAGGGCTTCGGTGGCTTTAAGAGATACGTGATTGCTGCAGAGGACAAGGAGCTTGAAGCAAAGATTGCAGTTGTTGAGAAGTATAATATCAGGATCCCAGAACTGGTGGAAAGGATAGAGAAATGCCATATAGAAGATCTGAATTTTGCAGGTGAGGAAAGCTACTGCCTCTTCTCTTCCTGCAAGTGGACAAACAGATTATCTTACGATGTTTCATCTTGCATGAAATTTCTGTGACCATGAGTGGCTGTGCTGTTTAAGAGAAGTGGGGCAAGGTGCTGGGTCTGAGCCCCAGCCCCACATGAAATAAACAGAAAGGGGAGCAGATCAGGACACTCATTGTTGCTCACAGGGTCTTTTTGCAAAGCCAGCTGAATGGAGTTTTTGAGTAAAGCTTTAGTTTGGACAAGCCGCACAGCCCTTGCCTGGGCATTTGTCCTTCCTGTGTCAAGTAGAGAGAGAATGTGGTTCTTGAGAGCTTGTTTGGAGGTTCTAGTGGGAGAGCGCAGCTACTTGTATACCCGACCGGAAAAACTGTCCCTCCTATGGGGGTGGTTGTCCGTCCTCTTTGACCAAGCACATAGCTTCAAGAGGGACGCACATGGAGCGGTGAGGGAGGAAGAGGACACCCGCCTAGCCAGCCATAATGGGGTGATGGATGTTGCAGCCAGATGACCCTCACAACTGGGGATATGATTTTTTTTTTTTTTTGAGACAGGGTCTCCCTTTGTAGTTCAGGCTGGCCCTGAGCTCACTATGTAGCCCAGGCAAGCCTGGAACTCAGTAATTCTCCTGCCTCTGCCTCCCGAGTGCTGGGATCACAGGTTTGAGCCACCAAAACCAGCATTTGTGGTTTGTAGTACTGATTGCTGGTGGTTACCAGGATCGAATTCAGGACCTTGCACTTGCGAGGCAGATGCCGGAACCACTAAATCTTTGGCCATGGGGTTGTGATTCTTAAAGGTTCTTCTGAGAGTTTTCTCTGAGTCTTTCTTTTTCTGACTATAGTTTCCCATTTTCCCTTCATGTACAAAGCTTCACATCAGTAAAGGAAGATTCTTCTTTCTCCTGTTTCTTTCCCTAGGAAGCCCCCACCTAACCAAGTGTTGTTTTTGTTTTGTAGAGTACATTTTGGGCACTGTGCACAAAGCCAAAGGGTTGGAGTTTGATACTGTGCATGTTCTGGATGATTTTGTGAAAGTGCCTTGTGCCAGGCATAATCTTGCCCAGCTTCCTCACTTCCGAGTTGGTAAGGAGAATGCTCGTTCCTGCGGTCCTCTTGTACATGTGTTTTTTCCACCTCAGTGTTCTGTGGCAACTTAAGGCATTCCATACTGGACAGAGTTAGACCAGAGAGACAGTATAAGGAAATGGAAAAGGCAGAGGTGTTGGGTTCCACCACAGCCCTTGATCTTTAGTGGCCTCTAGTTTCCCAACCACCTCATAAGTATTATGAGGAAAACCGGGTAGTAGAGATCAGTACTATATATGTTATCCTGCCAATGTTGAATATCAATTAACATATACTAGGGCTATAATCTAGTATTCAAGATTGATTTTTTTTGAGACAGGGCCTTGCTTTGTAGCTAGGCTGGCCCTGAGCTCACTGTGTAGCCTAGGCAAGCCTCAAACTCAGCAATCCTCCTGCCTCTGCCTCCTGAGTGCTGGGATTACAGGCGTGAGCCACCATGCCAGGCATTGTGGTATGTGATACTGATTGCTGGTGGGCGTGAGTCACCATACCCAGTATTGTTGTATGTGGTTACCGGGTTAGAACCGAGGACCTTGTGCTTGTGAGGCAGATGCGGGAACCACTGAGCCAAATATTCAAGATTTTCATTGTTGATGTTGATGCTGATGTTTGTAGGAAAACTTTGTATGTATAACCAGCAAATCTTGAGTGGTTGAGGGGAATTAATGAGAATTATAAACATTTAAATGAGATCGTACTTTTTATAAGCAGGCTTTTGAGTGTTTTTTCCTTCTTTAGAGTCATTTTCTGAGGATGAATGGAATTTACTGTATGTTGCAGTAACTCGTGCCAAGAAGCGTCTCATAATGACCAAATCACTGGAAAACATTTTGACTCTGGCTGGGGTAAGAGGAATGGAGGGCATGGTTACTTTAACCATGTTTGAACTCTGTTGGGTTTGAGTGAGGGGTCAAGACATAGCAGACCTTCCCAGGGCTTTGTGTCGGAAAGTTAGATGGAAAGGTAAGGGCTTTACTGTGCAGAAGCCAATCATAAAGCAAAAGTGTTTTAACTGAGGAATCAGACATGTAGCTCCTTCCCAGATTTTTTTTCCTAATTCAGTTTTTAAAGATCTCTTTAAAATATCAATCAGCTAGAGATTTAGCTCAAGTGATACCACACCTACTTGGCAAGCAAAATGGCCCGAGTTTGATCCCTAGTACTGCAAAAAAAAAAAAAAAAAAATCAACTGTTTCTGTGTATTTCTTAATTTTTCTTTGCTCCATTAGTTCTCAATATATAGGGAGAAAATTGGCAAAATGCTTTCTGCATCTAAACTTCCTGGCTTTTATTACCCATTCTTCTGGAAATGGAAGCTTTTGCTGCCACTAGGAGATTTTCAAAGGAAGTATCCCTGGACCTTCCCAGGTTATCTGGGATTGTGCAGGTCCCTAGCCACCATCACTGGCTAAGATGCCGAAAAGCAAGCTCATTTGCATTTATTCTTATTTTGTTGTTTGTACTTTTCAGTATTGTCAACCTTGTTGGGAACTGAACCACACATTTCAACTGCTTAAAATCTTAACATTTGAACCTGGTGTATAAAATTTGATAAAAATATCCTTTCCTCCTCAAGAATCTCCAGACCATAAGATTTCATAGAGTAGGAAGATTTATTCAGAGAACCATGTTACAGAGTCTCCCAGGGAAGTGAAACATGGTATCAGCTCTAGGGTTTATACATTGCTA
This sequence comes from Thryonomys swinderianus, assembly GCA_004025085.1. NCBI lineage: Eukaryota > Metazoa > Chordata > Mammalia > Rodentia > Thryonomyidae > Thryonomys > Thryonomys swinderianus. Next base: position 44,061 of record PVIC010009634.1, read on the forward strand.
CTAACAGCATTGAACCTCAGAGTGGGACAGTAACCATTTTTAGTAAGTGATGTTTAAAATGTCAGAGTTGTTAAGCAGTGGTAAAAGAGAACCTTGGTACCCACTCGTGGACATTTGTTGCATTCCTAGTATGTGCCACACGTCTTTACAGGCTCTGGAATTATAATGGTGGGCAAGAGAAACTCCTGCCTTCAGGGAACCTGCATTCAGGTTAAGATAAGGTGGACACGGTGGGCAGGTATGTGAGTAAAAATGAGAATTGACCTGTGTCACATATTGGTACAAATTCCCCAATGTTGTGTGTGATTATGAGCTGTGTATATAATGTACTAATAAAGTTTACTGAATAATGAAAAAAAAAAGGTGGACAACAAGTTCACAAAGAGATAGTCTTCTTCACACTTTGGAGAAAGGTACTATCACAACCTAAAAGGGAGGATGTTTACAAATAAATACTCTGTATGACTACACTGCCCAGGCTGAGGTTGAAGGGTTGCTTTAGAGCAGGAGTAGAGCCTGAGCAGTGTAGCAGGATCCCACCTCAAAAACAGCAGTAACAAGGACAGGTAGAGTTTGTGCAAAAAGTTACTCCATAGGACTGCTTAGCTTGTACTTTGATTACACTTTTGCCCCTCATGTCTCCTTGGTCACTTTTCCTGCTGACCTCTCTGAGTTAGGCTTATTTGATGATAAAGATGTTTCTGCAGTTCAGAATGAGATGCATTTTTCCCAAAACGGATTTTCACCTGAGTGTCACTGAGCATGACAGCCCAAGCGTCAGAATTTAGTATCAGTGAGATGTGGGTCACCTGAACACTATTTCTGTATAGGGTTGGGAAGTAGTTATTTTAGATATTATAAGTCATGTAATCTCAATCCTGGTTTTGAACCATAAGAGTGACCATGAATAGTATAGTATTGAAGTTAGTGTGTTGAGTTTAAAATAAAACTTAATATACAAAATGTTTATGTACAGATAGCTGCTACTACATGGTTCGTACATGTAAAGTTGGGTTTTTTTTTCTTTCTTTCTTTCTTTCTTTCTTTCTTTCTTTCTTTCTTTCTTTCTTTCTTTCTTTC
>PVIC010009635.1:0-45145 GCA_004025085.1 Thryonomys swinderianus
AAAAGCTTCTGCACAGCCAAAGAAGTCGCTGGCACTGCTAGAAGACAACCAACAACATGGGAAAAAATCTTTACTAGCTGTGTATCAGACAAAGGGCTATTATCGACAATATATAAAGAACTCAAACAGATCAGCCTCCCCAAGTTTAAAGACCCAATTCAAAAATGGGCAACTGAAATGAACAGACACTTCTCAGAGCTGCTAGTTCAAACAAAGCTATTTAATCAAGTAGATAATTCTCCACAGGAGAGAAGAGTTCAGAGTACTCAATAAAAAAAGAATATATGAAGGCTATCTATAAGGTATGTATCTCCATCATTACTGAAAATCACTAGCTAACAGAAATAAGTGTTATCTTGAGATGTCTGAGGTTAGGAAAAAAGTGTTCCATGATACAACTAAGGGTACTAGTTAAAAGTGATTTGATGAAAAAGCTACAATCAAGAAAAGAATTAGAAAATATTGAGATTCCACCAGAAGAATTCACTGACTAGTGAGTCTGACTTTGCTATATATACATATACATATGCATAGATGTGTGATATCCACATGGACACACCCAGAGAAACCCACAACTGTACCAAAAAGTAATAGTTCATTAAACATAAACAAGGCAAAGGAAGGAGGACTGCTGTGAGTTTGAGGCTAGCCTGGGCAATATAGTGAATTCAGGGCCAGCCTGCACTACAAAGGGAGACCCTGTCTCAAAAACCCTCCTGAAAACTAATAAAGGGGAAAAAGATACAAATTACTTACAATGAGAAAAGGATCCTAAGAATGTAACTCATTTCCTACAATAGAAGCTACTAATGATAGTTTTAGATAAGCAACCACTGGGGAAAAAAAATTCTAGCATGTATCCCAGCTAACTGTGAAATTAAGTCAAAATAAAGAATTAGGAAACAGGGACTTCATTGTTGAGCTGTAAACTGCTTGTCTAGCATGCACAGGCCCTGGGTTCTCTCCCCCAGCACCGAAGAAAGAAGGCAAAGAGGGCACAGTGAAGAAAAAGGAAGAATCGGTGATAAAGTACAATTCAGTGTAAAGCAATTATTATGAAGGTGAGTGTCCATAATGAGACAATTACAAGCTTCAGAGTTATTGTTAAAAGAGAAAGTTTATACCTCAAAAACATTCTAAATTTGCGACATTTCACATGATTTCAATAAGGTAGTCGAAAAGAAGGTTAAAAAAAAAAAGAGGTTTAAGGGTTTTTCTTCTCCCCCCCCAAAGACTCCATTTATATTTTGATAGATTTAAATCTATATACTTTCATCTAAATATCATTGGTAAAATAAAATAGGAAGTTCTCTGAAGGGGAAGGAAAGGAAGTTCTCTGAAGGGGGAGGAAAAATCAAAGAAAATTTAAAACATAATGACCAGAAGGAAAAGGAAAAAGGGAAGGTAAATGAGGATGAAAGGAGGAGGAACAAAAAAAAGGAAGAGGAGGAATAATGAGAGGAAGAAAGCACAGAATAAGGTGACAGACATAATCATAATAAAGAAGGAAAGTCCCCAAGAAAGGCAATCTGTCAGACTGGGTAAAAACTAAAATTCCTGCTTGTAAGAGAAACACCTAAAACAAAATAGATTACTTGAAAACAAAGAGAAAATGAAATCTATCAAATTGATGCACATAAAAAAAAAGCATATGTGGCACGTTATATCAAGAAAAAAAGATTACTACAAGGCTTTTAAAAATACTATAAAAAGGCCGGAGGGTTAGCTCAGTGGTTCTGGCGCCTGCCTTGCAAGCGCAAGGTCCTGAGTTCTCCCCAGTAACCACATATAGTGCTGGGCGTGGTGGCTCACGCCTGTAATCCCAGCACTCCAGAGGCAGAGACAGGAGGATTGCTGAGTTTGAGGCTTGCCTGAACTACATAGTGAGCTCAGAGCCAGCCTGAACTACAAAGCGAGACCCTGTCTCAAAAAGAAAAAAAAAATGCTATAAAAAGATTCTATAAAGAAGTTGTGATCTTTTATACATGGAAATCTAAAGCAATTAAATATAAATATAAGGAAAGCCAATTCAAAATAAAGAAAATACATTTATGAGTATGATTTGTAGGTATTACACATTTAAACAAAGTTATCACAGGTTGTTAATAGGGGAGCCTCTATTTCTTTTTTCTCTCTCCATTCATTCCTTCAATTCATTCATTCAGACAGAATATCATAATGAATTCCAGATTGGCCCTGAACTATGTAGCACATGGTGACCTCAAACTTGTGGCAATCTTCCTGCCTCAGCCCCCCCTAGCGTTGGGAGTTCTCTCTTTTTCTTTCTTTCAGAAAACCAAGTGTAAGAAGGAGTGCTACTTGTCTTTTTAACTTTTTTCCCTTTTTCAAGTGTAGGTGCATGTCCTAGAGATTTAAAAATTCCGAGGCTGGTTTACTAATTTAAAGCATACCTCCTTCTGAAATAACTTTTTTTTTTTGAGACAGGTTCTCACTGTGTAGTTTTAGGCTGGCCTTAAATGCATGGAGACCCTCCTGGAGCAGCATTCCAAGTGCTCGGACTATAGGCATGCACCACCATGCTTGGCTCACCTTCTGGAATACTTAAAGTGATTCCATGCTTTTAGAATTCTTCAAGAGACAGGAAAAAAGTTGAAGACTGTTGATATGCAGATTTGAAGTAATTTTTAAAATATTGTTTTGGATTGTGACATTAATGTGGAAAATTAAAATTGTGGTACAGTATTTAATTCAGACATGTACCATAAGTAAATGGTATATTAACACTGGGGGTGAGTCTAGGCATCACACTTGTCTCAGCAAACTCTTTACCTCGTAAGTCTACTATGTCTGAATTGTGCTTTCCTGTTCACACTTTCTTCTTTGGTTGGATTGTAAAATATGATTTATCAAGCCATGAATCTTTAAACTGTAATTCATGTGTTGTTGTATTCTTTATTGTGAATTCAAAAATGTTTAAATACAAGGAAAATAAGAATTAAAAGTATAAGGACAAATACAATAAAGGCACAGATTTGAACCCATTTCAAAATGTATTAAAAAAATATGACCCTAAAAATGTGAACTCAGAGAACTAAATGATTATTTTTTTCCACTTATCTGAATCTGGGATACATCTTCAACAATAATCAAACATACATGATTCAATTATTCCTTAGATGTGTCTTATAAACAATGGCATTTTAGCACCAATAAAGTAGTCACATCAAACTTCATACTTCAATACAATATATCACATTCTTTTTTTTTTTTTTTGAGACAGGGTCTTACTTTGTACTTTAGGCTGGCCCTCAGCTCACTAGATAGCCCAGGGAAACCTCCAACTCAGCAATCCTCCTGCCTCTGCCTCCCAAATGCTGGGATTACAGGTGTGAACTACCACACCTGGCTCTGTGGTATGTGGTACTGGTTGCTGGTGGGCATGAGTCAACACACCTAATGACTGAACTAGTTCCTCTGGGCTTGCTAGGCAGGTGCTGAAACAACTGACTTAAATCTCCAGCCCTATACTACATTCTTAAAAGTTCATAGCATACTTACCAAAAGTGATCATTCATTAAAATACTTTTTTTTTTTTTTTTTTGCTTTTTGGAGACAGAGTCTCGCTTTGTAGTTCAGGCTGGCCCTGAGCTCACTATGGTGCCCAGGCAAGCCACCACGAACTCAGCAATCCTCCTGTCTCTACCTCCCGAGTGCTGGGATTACAGGCGTGAGCCACCACATCCGGCATTGTGGTATGCGGTGTTGATTGTTGGTGGGCGTGTCTCCACGCCCAGCATTTATGTGGTTACCGGGGATCGAACTCAGGTCCATGCGCTTGCGAGGCAGGCACCGGAACCACTGAGCTAACCCTCCGGCCCCATTAAAATACTCTTAATGATGTCCCCAAATTAGGAAATATATAAGCCACACTACCTGACCATAAGAAAAATAAAACTAGAAATTAATAACAGACTAGTTAAAACATACACAAAATCTACTCAAAAATATAAAGTACTTTAAAATAACTACTGGAAAAGAATAAGACAAAGTATAATTATAAACTCTTGAGAAATTTCGGTTAAAACTTTGTATGTCAAAAATCTCAAAATAAAGCCAAAGCTTTCCCAGTGTGGTGGTGCATATCTGTAACCTCAGCACTTAGGAGGCTGAGGCTAGAGGATCACGGAGGGTTTGAGGCCAGCCTGAGCTACATAGTGAGTTCAAGCCTGGCCTTACTACATAGCAAAACCTTGCCCCCAAAAAGAAGAAAATCCCAGTTGCAACTGTTTTAACAGTATTATTAAAAAAGGCAGTGGCTGGAACACACACAAACTAATCACTCAGCCTCAAGAGATTTTAAAAATGCAAAGAAAGTTTGAGGAAATAAATGAATAAACTTAAAAACAAAAATTAACGAATTAGAATCCAAGTCCCAGTAGAATTAAAAACAAAAATCCACTAATTGGATCCTTTAAAGGACACATTAAACAATCATTTATCAAATCTATTCCTTCCCAAAATATTCATGCAAATAAGAAACATCAGACAGGGCCGGAGGGTTAGCTCAGTGGTTCCGGCGCCTGCCTTGCAAGCGCAAGGACCTGAGTTCGATCCCCGGTTACCACATATAATGCTGGGCGTGGTGGCTCACGCCTGTAATCCTAGCACTCGGGAGGCAGAGACGGGAGGATTGCTGAGTTCGCAGCGGCTTGCCTGGGCACCATGGTGAGCTCAGGGCCAGCCTGAACTACAAAGCGAGACCCTGTCTCCAAAAAAGCAAAAAAAAAAAAAAAGAAAGAAACATCAGACAAAAAAATATAATTCTGGATACAAGTTATAAGTATTAAAAAGCACTAATTTTATAGCATAAACTTGAAAGTTTCACTAGAAGGACAATGAATTTACCAAAATTGACTAAAGAGGGAATAAAAACAAACAGCAGAAAAGAAACAAAGCCTGAATAATAACCAGGGGAAAAGACAAATTGCTAATAACTATTTCCTGAAGCACCACTTAATCCATACAACTTTAAAGATGATTTGTTATACTCCAAGAAATAGATAATTATTATGCAAAGAAAAAGGCAAAACTTAATTTATTTTCATAACCTTGATGGCAAAACCTGCCAAAAACTATCCCTAAAAACATCAATACTAATTAAATGTACAAATATACATGCAAAATTTCCAACAACAGACTAGCAAATTAATGGAACAATACTATACTAGGACCAAAAAAAAGTTCATTCTGGAAATATAAGGATGGAACCATCATTAAATCTATGACTGAGAGATTAGAAAACGAAAACCTCGGGGCTGGGCTGCAACTCAGTGGTAGGGAATGTCTAGCATGCCTGAGGAACTGAGTTCAATTCCCCGCATCACAGTTATCTCACTGGATGATAAAGAGGCTTTTAAGGGAATTTCAACTTTTTATTCTGATAAAAAGAGTGATGTCCCAGTAAAAGAAGGATTTTTTTTCTCCACAAGCCTTATTGAAATGAAAACAAACAAGGAACTTAAAACTGACATATAAGAAGTAATTTCATTAAGACAGAACAAAGTAAGGGTGACTCCCCTCACTGCTCTTATTAGTATTCTTCTGGAAGTTCTACCTAAAGGAAGAAAATAGAAATGAGGTATAGAAGTTGCAAAGTTCTTTCCAGTGATTGCAATTTAGAGACAACTATCATTTTGCAAAATCTCATGCAATACACACACACATATACACATATATACATGTACACACATATATATATGTAATGTGTGTGTGTATACACACACACACACACACAGAATTAAGTCATACAAGTCAAATATACAGTAGTCAGCTACTTTCCTTTAAATCTATGTTAACCTACTTGAAAAGATAGTGGGGAAAATACAAGTTACCATAACAACAAAATATATATTCTTCTCAGGAATAAACTAAAGAAGAAAACTATTTAAAGTAGCTTTGTGAAAAATAATCCTACAACTTTAAAAATCAAATAAAAGAGAATACTATAAAAGCAACAGAAAGACATAGAGGTGGGCGCTCTTAAAATCTTGGGGTATGGGAGATTAGTTTTAAACTTCATTTTAGTTTTTTGAGACAGGGTCTCACTTTGTAGTTCAGGTTGGCCCTGACCTCACTATGTAGTCCAGGCTAACCTCAAACTCACAGCAAACCTGCCTCTGCCTCCCAAATGCTAGGATTACAGGCGTGAGCCACCACCACACCTGGCATAAAACTTTAATATCAAGGAAGTAACTATGAAGAAAAAAGTGAAATATCTATCTACATAAAAACAAAACTATAAATTTCAAGATATATCACATTTAAATATAAAATAAAAATATTGGACAAATTATCAGTAATATAAGAGTTAATTACTATATACATGAGTTCTTATGAGGCTGTTAGAAAAAAGATCTCAGAAAAAAGAAAGCAAGGGATGGATAATTCACTAAAGATTAATAAATGGATGATAAAAATATGTTCAACTCATTGGCAAAAGCATAAGATTTTTTTTTTTACTTTAGAAAGGATCAAAGGAATAATAGCTAGTATTACTGAGAGTATAAGGAAATTGGTGCAACTTTTCTGCAGAGAAATTTTGTAAAACACAAATGTCAACAGTGTAGATAATTTTTGGACATCAAAATCCCAGTTCTAATTTATCTGAAGAAAATAAACAGAAACACAAAATTTGGCTATTAATAGAAAACAAACTAGCTACAAGGAATGTCTGTCACTGAAACACTGTTAATATTGGAGAGAAATTAGAAAACTAAACCAGTCCTTCAAGGACTGGATAAATAAATCGTAATTCCACATCAGGTACTATACCCAACAGCCATTAAAACAACATTCCTGGGCCAGAGATTCAGTTTAGGGATTACAGGTATGCACTACCACACACATCTGACTCTACACAGTTTTTGTAAGTAATATATATGTAAATATATTTGAATATGCACACTTTCTCTTCTGTAGGAAAAAGTATAAAAGGATAAAAATGTTAAACATTCTACCTGTGGATAATAGGTTTACAGGAGTATTAGTTATCTACCTAACAAATGATGCCAAAATATAGCAACTTAAACAAAAAGCATTTGTCATCAGTTTCCATGAGGCAGGAGTTTAGGAAAGAGCTTACTAGATGGATCTGCCTCAGGGTACTCAAGAAGTTTCAGTCAAGATGGTGGCCAAGGCTACCTTTATCTGAAGGTGTTGTGTTGGGATTGAAGGATTTACCTTCCAGGAGACCCATTCACACAGCTGCTGGCAGGATGCCTCAGATCTTGCCTTACAGACCTCCTTATGGGGCTTCATGACATGGCAGCTGGTTCCCCCAGCCCCAGCATGACAGAGGCTGTATCTTTTATGACCTACCTTAAAAAGTCACACTGTTACTTTCACTACATTCTGGGCATCAAAAACAGGTGTTACCAGACACAGTGGTATATGACTGGTAATCCCAGCTACTTGGAAACCTGAGGCAGGAAGATAAGTTCAAGGTCAATCTTTTAGTGAAGGTTTGCAAGAGAACAGATTTAATACAGGACACATAATTTATAGGATGACTTTATAATATTCACCCTAAGAGTCAAGTCAAATCTAGAAGAGTTCAAGAGATCTGTTGGTGCACTAGAGACCTGAGGAATCTAGCTGAGGGCCTGGATCCCATAGCAATGTCCCACACAAGTCCAGTTGAAGGCCAAAAGCAATGTATTCCCTGAGTCCAGCTAGTGGCCTAGAGCCCACAGCAATGTCATATGCAAGTCTGTATTAAGGATCTGCAACAGGAAAGCTCAAGGGTCAGTAGTGGAAGCCAGAAAGTCTGCACTGGCAGGGTGAAGGATCTGTGCCAGAAGGCTGAGGGATTTGTAGTAGAGCCAGGAAGCAAGGCTCAAGGCAAAGACCAGAGCTCCCCTGAAGAAAACTGCAACCATCCTCAGCCCAGTGGTTTCAAGAACAGCTCAGTTCCTATCAGGAAAACCAGCCTCAGTAAACTTCTCCAGGAAAATCAACAGAAAACAATCTTTCCTTTCTGTTCTCCTTTTATGCTATTTAAGCAACAATCCTCAGTGGACCTTCCTTGCTAGAACTACTGTAACAATTCAACTGGGTGTTATCATTCAAGTTAATATTTGGGGTATTACAATGGGTTAACTATAACCATACCATACTTTTCTACTGTAAATTTCTACTTTAGCATAATAGTAGCCAGCTGTGCACCTCAGTACCTTTTCTTGAGGGATACAGCAAGCAATCTTTATATTTATTCACTTGGTATGCTGCACTGCAGAGTGTATACCTGAGCAAAATTATTAAATCAGGATTTTCACCTACATTAGCTCTACTTAACAGAGTTTAGATATGTTTGAACATCACACAGGGTATACTACATCTACAACACTATAGGATTTTTCTTTTTCTTTTTTTGAGGCAGTCTCCTTTTGTAATTCAGGCTGGCCCTGAGCTCACTATGTAGTCCAGGCAACCCTAGAACTCACCAATCCTTCTGCCTCTATCTCCCAAATGCTGGGATTACAGGCATGAGCCACCACACCCAGCACTATGGTCTATAGTACTGACTGCTGGTGGGCATGAGTCACCATGCCCTATTGTTATATGTGGTTACCAGGTAACTAACCAGGGACGTTGCACTTGCTAGGCAGGTGCTGGAACCACTGAACTAAATCTTTGGCCCATAGGATTTGTTTTTAAGTTTTCTTTTGATTTTATTTGTACAAGTAGCCCAATTCAGTAGAATGGCACATGAAAAACCAGATTTGCAAATTTTGGAGTTCAAAAGTGAATCATCAGATTATTCATGCATGGATGATGAAGATGATCAATTATGGTAAAACACATTATCATAGTGGTGTAGGTGTATGATGATGATGACTATGACGATGACAACTCTGGCATTGACCATATGAACCAAAGCTTCTGTGACAGTGAAACAGAGCAGAAATCAACTGATACAAAGGGAAGGCAGACCTCCCTGATTCAGAAGACCAAGAAAACAGCAATGTGAGTATATATTTGATTAATCAAAATGTGGCAAAATGGTCATGCAACGACATGAAACAATCCAGTATTAGAATAAGTCCAGTAATAAAATGAGCACCTTTGTAGGGTGAAAATTTTTAGACAAAATGTTAGCACTGCCATTCAACGTTGAATTTTTTTTTTTTTTTTTTTGAGACAGGGTCTTGCTCTGTACTTCAGGCTGGCCCTGAGCTCACTATGTAGCCCAGGCAAGCCTTGAACTCAGCAACCCTCCTGCCTCTGCCTCCCGAGTGCTGAGATTACAGGTGTGAGCCACCAAGCCTGGCATTTGTGGTATGTGATCCTGATTGCCAGTAGGCCTGAGTCACCATGCCTGGTATTGTATGTGGTTACTGGGGATCAAACGAAGGACCTTGTGCTTGCCAGGCAGCCACTGCAATCACTGAGCTAAATCTCTGGCCCCAATGTTGAAAATTTTAACATGAAATGCTACAAAATGTTATGAAATACACAAAGGCTGAAATGTTCTATATGTAAGATGTTCTGTATGAACAGCCATACTCAGAAACGTATTTATTGTAACATCACAATAGCTGACCTGAAAGCCTTTATAGGGCCATGGTACTTTGCAGGGCTTTTTCACTGTAATCATAAGACTGTAAATGACTTATGGAAAAGCATGGATGTGAGCTTCAGATTTGTAGAATAACAATGACACTGAGGAGATTTGGTTTCCTTCAAAATTGCCCTAGGTTTGGTGACAACAGCACCCAAAAGAAAGAAAAATAACTGATAATCTGGCTACTATCTGGTCAGTTTGACAGATTTGTGAGTAATTTCCAAACAATTTACATACCGTATCAATACATGACTACTGATGAACATCTTGGGTTTTTTTTGTTGTTGTTTTTTCAGACAGGGTCTCCCTTTGTACTTTTAGCCTGGCCCTGAGCTTACTATATAGCTCAGGTAAGCCTCTAACTCAGCAATCCTTCTGCCTCTGCCTCTCAAGTTCTGTGATTATAGGAATGAGCCACCATGCCCTGCATTGTGGTATGTGGTACTGATTGCTGGTGGTCATGAGTCACCATGCCCAGTACTGTTGTATATGGCTACAGGGGATCGAACCAGGGGCCCTGAGCTTGCTAGGCATGCACCAGGACCACTGAGCTAAATCTCTGGCTCCCTTGATGAACATCTTGTGGCATTTCATGGCCTGAAAGCACCCTTTAAAATATAGCATAAAATTTTATGCCCTTGTTGGGCCAGAGGGTTAGCTCAGTGGTTCGGGAGCCTGCCTCACAAGTGCAAGGTCCTGGGTTCGATCTGTGGTAACCACATACAATGCTGGGCGTGTAGAGTCACACCCACCAACAATCAATACCACATAGCACAGTGCCGGGCGTGGTGGCTCAGGCCTGTAATCCCAGCACTCTGGAGGCAGAAACAGGAGGACTGCTGAGTTTGAAGCTTGTCTAGGCTACATAGTGAGCTCAGAGCCAGCCTGAACTACAAACCGAGACCCTGTCTCCAAAAAAAAAAAAAAAAAAAAAATTATGCCCTTGTAAATGCTAAGATTTATTATGCTTTCAATTTAGAAATGTATCCCAGAACTCAGCCACCAGCTATTTATTCATAAAGCAAAGGATGCTGTAAACAGACTTGTTGCTCTCATCTCCCAAACTAATCAGAATGTAACATTCACCAATTAGTTTACCAGTTTCCAAATGATGTAACATTTGCTAACAGAGCATAAGTTGACCAGCATAGGAACTGTATGCAGGAAAAAAAGCACAAATTCCAAATGAAATGCTGCAATTTCAAAACAGAAAATTGAGTTGGTTGTGGTGGCACATGACTGCAATTCTAACATTTGAGAGGCTGAGGCAGAAGACTTGCTGTGAGTTCAAGGCAGCTCAGGTTACTTAGTGAGTTAAGACTGAGGCTGAACTACATAGCAAGAGAACTGCATAGTACAATCTTTGCATTTCAGAAAGATTTATATTGGCCTCATAATGCAAAGCCAAACAAACTGGTATTATTGATGTTAATATTGCACAATGATGAAAATACTGATAGGGAACCTTTGACAAAATGGAAGCTTGAGATGGAAACATTCTACAACAAAACCAAAGGCAAAGTAGATGTTGGTGAGTTATGCAGCAGCTATGTCACTTGAAACAGAAAATATTGGCCAATGGTTTTTTACTTGATCCTAAACATGTGTGGCATAATTTCATAGTTCCAAAGAAAATATGTGTAAAATGCCATGGAGAAATTTTCTTAAGAGGATTGGGACTAGAAATCATAAGAGATCATTTACAGTAGAGGACAAACAAAATGTTTCTACCCAGAAAACTGATTAAAAAAGTTGTGGTGCACCCTGGTGAACTGACAGGTGAACAGGCAGGTGCAGGATACCAAAGACCTACTAAGACACCAGGAAAAACAAAAGGATGTCAACCATGCCCTACAAGAATGGACAAGAAAACAAGATATATGTGCTATCAGTGTGACACACTAGTGTATCACATGCAATTTTCATGTATGAAGTGTTATGATATTCTGTACCATTTAGGCCACATCTGGAATATACTGTTTGGCTCTGAGCACATTTAGTAAACTTGAAGTGAAAAATGAATAAGCTAGAGTTTACTATCTAGACAAGTTACTTCAGGAATGAAGAACAATACAGAGATGTCTGCCTCAAAGAGGTAAGACTCTGAGGAAAAGAAGAGTAGGGTATATCACAGCCTTCTATTATACACATCATTGCCATGTGGAAAAAGAGGTAAGAGGTAATTTGAAACATAGGTGCAATCAGAGGCTTAATGTACCTCAATATGATGAAGAACTGTCTTAACACTTAAGAGTTGATAAAATAAACCTTGAGCCATTAAAAAATATTTCCCAAATGGCTGCAAGGAGAAATATACAGAGGCAGAGAGGGCACTGTGCTGCCATGCCTTTAGTTACTCTAAAGTTCATGTCCAAACTGGTCTTTCTTTGCTCACAATGGTATGGCTGGTGCTGAAACCAACTCTATTACCTTTGCCAAAGCAGTAGACCACAGGGCCTAAGCCATGATACATGGTATAGTGCCTGGCACACAATACAGTAAATGACTGACTTATGAACATTTGAGTTGCAAACTTTCACAGGTGTACTGTATAAGTCTCACTCTATTTCCAACAAATCCAACTCATGAACAGTATAGCTTTAACAATGTCTGCTATTATCTGTGTTGATTCAGAGTATAATGAGATGCTCTGTGAGGTCCCTTCCAATTTGAGACTAAAAAAGTTAGGCACTAATCACTATTAATTTTGATGGTCAACTTTAGTAATAACATAAATAAGGGTCAAATGATAAAAATTAAGAGGTAGGGTAGTTGGACATGCTTTGAGAAACCACAGAACAGAGGTACACACTTAGTATACATAGTTACACAGAAAAAAAAACCCAAGATCATAACTAAACATATTTAGGTCATATCCTCAGTGGTGTGTATGGCTGGCTTTCTAGAATGAAGCAAGCTTCCTTGGTTGCTTATCTATTTATACACTGGTGGTTTGTGGGGGTTTTTTTGTTTTGTTTTTTGAGACAGGGTCTTGCTTTGTAGTTCAGGCTGGCCCTGAGCTCATTATGTAGCCCAGGTAAGCCTCAAACTCAGCAATCCTCCTGCCTCTGCCTTCCGAGTGCTGGGATTACAGGCATAAGCCACCAAGCCTGATATTGTTGAATGTGGTTACTGAGGATCAAACTCAGGACCTTGCACTTGCTAGGCAGGCACTGGAACCACTGAGCTTAATCTCTGGCCCCCTATGCATTGTTTTTTTGAGAGAGTTTCTTGATATGCAGTTCAGGGTGGTCTTGAATTCACTATGTAGGCCAGAGCCTCAAACTCACAGCAATCTTCCTGTCTCATTCTCCCAAGAGCTGGGATTACACAAATGTCCCATCAGGTCTGCCATGAAGCTATTTTAAACAGGAAACTCAAATTGGCCTACTTCATCTCCTCAAAGCAAATTAAATTATACAATCAGATTATTCAACCATGCCTGCCAACTACCCACCACAACTTAAAACTTACTTTTTGGGTGCAAACAGCTTGGATATTCTGCCATGTTGCTACAGGCTCTGTAGCTACATGCCACTCTGGGTAAGTTTTCGTGAGTAACTTCACAAAGGTAGACTTTCCCACAGCTGTAATGCAAACAGCATGGATTGGGATTGTTTTCAAATCAAGTAATGTAAGTATGTAGAAAGCTACTAGACTTTACCATGAATGCCCCACCCAAGGAGTAGCCATACTCTTGTCAGACTGATGATGGATCTGCCCATGCTAACAAGAGTTATTATAAGGAATACAGGATTGGGGAAGAAATATTCCTTCAAGGTTTGACTGGCAATTTTAAAGTCTCCAACTCTCAGCAAACGGTAGTAATGCCGAAAATTTAACGGCATCAAAGTGGAGAATCAATTACGTAAATTATAAAGTTTAAACCACAGCTCAGAAGGTCAGGGGATTCTCTTCTGAAAAAAATAATATCTGAGGTAAGACTTAAAGATGAGGAGTTAGCCAGGCTAAGAATGGAAAAAGGATAATCTGTGCAGAGGATGGCATGAATGAAGGCCTAAAGGGAGAAAGAACTTGGTACATGACAAAACTACAGCATGAGTGAATGAGGAATAAGTGTAGCTTGAAATGGGGGAAACCAAAAAGACAAAGAATCTGGGCCCAGATTAGAAAGAATCTGGTAACCACTATAAACAGGTTTGATTTTTTTTATTTTGAGGGAAAAAGGGAGTCACTGATAATGGGTGTTAGGCAGGGAAATTGGAATTTCTCACTTTTAAAGGATCACTCTGGCACCTGTGTAAGAATAGACTGACATACTTATAAGTGAAATAAATAGGAAACATGTGTGAACACCGTATCGTTTCTCTAGTGTGAGAAACTGCAAGTGTAAATGAGGTCCAAAACATATTATAGGTAAGAGCTGGGGATTTGGCTCAGTGACATTGCATGTGCCTTGCAACCACAAGGTTTTGAGTTCAATCCCTGGTGGCACACACACACACACACACACACACACACACACACACACACACACAAATTACAGCACAAAATGTATAGTAGGTATTGTGAAATAGGAAGAAAATCTTCAAAGGGAAAAGGGGAAGGGGGAGGGGAAGCAAAGAATGGAAAATAATTCCAGGTAAAAAGGAAAAAAAAAAGGAAACAAATCTCATGTATATGGGGGAGTGGAGGGGCCAAAGGCAGCAAGCTGGGGCTACACTGTGAGCCCCACAGCTCAGAGGTCAGGGGATTTGTACCAGTATAAATTCTTAATGATGAATGTGATTATAATGTATACTTAAAATATACCAATAAACTCAATTAAAAAAAAAAGAATGGGGGGGCTGGAGGATTAGCTCAGTGGTTCCGGCTGGAGGATTAGCTCAGTGGTTCCTTCCTCGCAAGTGCAAGGTCCTGAGTTCAATCCCTGGTAACCACATACAATGCTGGGCATGTAGACTCACGCCCACCAGCAATCAGTACCACATACCACATACCACATACCACAGTGCTGGGCATGGCGGCTCACACCTGTAATCCCAGCACTCAGGAGGCAGAGACAGGAGGATTGCTGAGTTCGAGGCTTGTCTGGACTACATAGTGAGCTCAGAGCCAGCCTGAACTACAAAGCAAGACCCTGTCTCAAAAACAAAACAAAAAAAAAAAAAGAATGGGCTGAACTTGAAGTAGGCAGATCAATCAAAGGATAATTGTAGCTTGACCATGGTAATACAAGGAGAGGAAAAGTTGTAGTTCCTTTGAAAAATATTTGAGGACCTGGGGATTTAGCTCAAGTGGCACTGTGCCTACACTGTAAGCTTAAGGGCCCAAGTTTGGTCTCTGATACAGCCAAAAAAAAAAAAAAGAAAAGATAGAAAAATATTTGAGAATGTCACCAACCTAGTACCAAAACTCAAGTTATCTTCTGCCATTTACACCAATTCTGGCTCATATCTCCCCTGCACTCTGGATACACAGAGCTCTCCAGGCATCTCTATTTGGACATCCCACAAATACCCCAAAGTCAATATATTTCCCATAAGAGTTCCTCATTTTTCTCATCAAACTGAGCTTCCTCCTGTATCCCAGACCTTATGACAATATAATCTATCATTGTCAGACTCTGCCAAATCTCAAGTGGCATTAGTCATTTTGCATTTGCTTCCAACGTTTCCCCACCTGTTAGTTTCTCTTCACTTTTATCTACACGCTCAAGACCAAGCTCTCGTCATCCCTTACATCTCCAATTCCAGCCTTATTCTCATCCCAGTTTCTACATTGCAGCCATACTGCACATACAACACTGTTTAAAACCCTTTAACAGCCCCCTATTGCCTTCATGATAAAAATCAGAACCATTAAGAAAAATGTGATGGTAATAAAAAAGGGAAACAGTTGGGCCTGGGTAGCTCAGGCCTGTAATCCCAGCCCTCAGGAGGCAGATGCAGGAGGACTGCTGTGAGTTCGAGGTTTGCCTGAGGTACATAGTGAGCTCAGGGACAGCTTGAACTACAAAGCAAGACCCTATCTCAAAAAAAGAGAAAAGGGAAACAAAGCTTATGTATTTGGGAGGCAGGGGGTTGGTAGGGTGGGTAAGGAAATGGGAAAAAATGAGAATTAAATTGTGTCACACACTGGTAAAATTCCCAATATTGAGTGTGATAATGATGTGTATATACCAATGTACCAATAAAGATTAAAAAAAAATTTTTTTTTTTTGAGACAGGGTCTCGCTTTGCAGTTTGGGCTGGCTTTGAGCTCACTATGTAGCCTAGGCAAGCTTCGAACTCAGCAATCCTCCTATCTCTGCCTCCCGAGTGCTGGGATTACAGGCGTGAGCCACCACGCCCCGCGATAAAAAATTTTTTAAAAATCAGAATAATAAACATAGTCTCTGAAGCAGAAGATCTGTTTCATTTATATTCCTTTGCCCTCAGCTTTCCCGTACTCCTTCCCGCTAAACTAAACTCCTTGCAACTCTGATCATACCAGGTTTTCTCTTGCAAATGTGACTTGGCATTCGTTTCTCCTTCCCTGACATTTCCTACTCAGTTTTCAAGGTTCTGATTAGAAGAACCTCCTATGTGAAGGCTCTCCAGACCCAGATGCCTCTCCACTGAATTTCTGTTTAGCCTGGTAATCTGGGGGTTAGACTCCATAACTGCAATGACAACTGTATTTCTCTAGGTAAACAGTAAGGCTTCTGAGCAGTAGGAGACCAGGCCCAGTTGAATATCCTGGCTGAACACAACACAATTATTATGGTTCCCTCTGGCACCTAAATTTGTAAAGACCTCCCAAAAATGAACCTTCACAGTGTATTCAGAGCTCGATCGTTTGTCAGTAGTCCTTTCTGTTTTAACCCTCCGAACAAATTGCAAATAGAACCAAGGAAAAGAAGTGTGTGTGGGAGGGAGCCTTTTAGTCAATTTCATCACCATAGTAGTTACTCATCAGAAGAGCTGATGTCTCAGCATAAGACCCCATACATCCAACATGTGACGTTTATTACACACCACCCCAATTCCTCAGGACACACAGGATAAGAACGACATGCATGTGTGCATTTTGTAGTTATGCTCTTCTCTCAGCCCTCACCTCCACTCAACTTGTACATGCCTTTTCACTTTGTCCACAGATCAGTGGATAAGTGCCTTCCCATGCTCTTCTATATCTGTGTCTAAATCTTTTCCCCTTCCAAGGTCAGGGTCTTTCTTCTTCCATGAAGTTCAGGTCTTCTCCAATTCCACACCAGCCAAGGAAAAGAAGCTGGGGAAAGCCTTTTAATGATTTTTTTTCTTTTGAGACAAGGTCTCACTTTGTAATTCAGGGTGGTCCTGAACTCACTATATAGCCCAGGAAAGCCTCACACTCACAGCAATCCTTCTGTGTCTGCCTCCCGAGTGCTGAGATTACAGGTATGAACCACCACATCCAGCACTGTGAGATGTGTACCAGGGATTGAACTTGGGACCTTGTGCTTGCCAGAAAGACGCTGGAACCACTGAACTAAATCCTTGGCCCCTTAGTGAGTTTTATCAGTCACAGTAGTTACTGATCAGGTGTGCTGATGTTTCAGCACAAGAGCCCATACACTCACACTGGTCAGTTATCAAATGGTTGAGCTTGTATATTTTCAGATACCTGCCAGTTCTGACTAGGCCCCAGTTTATATTCTTTTGGCTCAGTTGTTAATATATGGGTTGCATGTTGTTCAATCAATATGAAACATGTTCCCTGCCTACAAACACAAAAGCTACTTTCAATAATGTAGAAAGATAAAAACAGTTGATTTTTTGAATGGTTAGGACCGGGCATTAGAATTATTGGCATTTTTAAAAAGTGAGAATGATTACCTAAAATACTGTTGGAGGTGGAAGGGAAGGGCTCTGAGGTTAGGCAGTGTCAACTTCAACCCTGAGACCAGATACTATTAGTTCATCTAAAGTCTGGCTGAACTCAGAATCCAACCTATGCCATTTAAACACATAAAGCCTGGAATGCCAACAAATTAGATGTAATGGGAAATACATGGTTCCAATTCCTGGTATAATCACTTGACACCCAAGGCATTCTGGACCCTATTCCATTCCAAGCCTTCTGGAAACCACTTTAATAATCAGAAGCTAATGTCAGCATAGAATGAAGTAAGCAGTGGTGGAAGGTTCTGAGACATGGCCATTCATGTTGCAAGGACTGGGAAAACCTAGTTTAATTCATCATAGAGCAGTTAATTCTTCCTAAATGAATTATACTGGCACTGAGCTGTGCTACCCAGAGACGTGGATAAAAATAATTCAAAGTTAACTATTTATATTAAGACCCAAGGTACCATGACTTTTC
Source organism: Thryonomys swinderianus (assembly GCA_004025085.1). Classification (NCBI taxonomy): domain Eukaryota; kingdom Metazoa; phylum Chordata; class Mammalia; order Rodentia; family Thryonomyidae; genus Thryonomys; species Thryonomys swinderianus. The sequence continues at coordinate 17,891 of PVIC010009635.1, forward strand.
CAGTGCTGTGATACTGAAAAAAGCTTTTCTTTCCTTCTTCTCACTCAGATGTCTTTATTTAAAGACAAATGTCTTGATGTAGTCCCACTTTAAAAGGCCCCAGTAAGGTTGGTGGAATTTGGTTCTCTATTGGCACAAAAGACCTGGTGACCTTGTGTACTGAAAAGTTCACTTCCTCAGCAATACCAGCCTCTTATGATACCATTTTCTCAGACTTAGCACAATTTAGATGCTAGTTTAACTATTATTTTTCAATATTACAGTAAATGTTTAAAGGTTTGAGGAAGGTTTGTGATGTAGGATGACCTCACAAGCAGCATTAAAGCTTCCCTTGGCCTTGGCTTTTATGGTACTTCATGTGTTGTGACTTTAAAAAATGTTGGAAGTACTTTCTTCAGAATACATTATTTCACCGAATGTGATGGCTCACACCTGCAATCCCAGCAACTTGGGAGACAGAGGCAGAAAGACTGCTGAGTTCAAGGCTTGCCTGGGCTACAATGTGAGACCCTGTCTCAAAAAAAAAAAAAAGAACACATTACTTCAATACACTGAGTTTCATTAGCTTCTAGAATGTCACTCCATGAGCTGGACTAAGGAGTTCTGTTGTCACTATTCATTTTTCTCAATCCATGGCATTTTTGTCTCACAAGTTTCTCTATGAGTGACAATGTTATGGCTATCAATACATTATGCTAAAATCTAGCAATAAGAGTTATTTGATGTAATACCCAAAATAATACAATTATAGCCATAGTTACATTATGCTGAAATCTAGCAAAACAGTATCTGATGTAATATCCAAAATTATATATTCTTTTAAATTTAGTGGTTGTACTTCATGGCAATTTCTTTAGTGTACTATATTTGAGTGTTTTCTTTTACTGAACAAAATGGAAAACATGAGGAAAAAATTCAGTTCTGAAATCCTTAACCAAAGTAAAAAGGCAGTAAATGTAGTATCTTAAAAAAAAAAATCTCCCTAAGAAAATTTAATCTATCCTAAGGACTCTTCTCTGATGCTGTATCCATTCCATCAAGAGATTTTTACAGAGGAATTTCGGAGTAGTAGGTACTACAACCAAAATGACTAACTAGGGTGAGATCTCACCTGCAAGGAACTTTTATTCTTTTCTGACCTGGAGATTAAGTACCCAGAATCTACAGGCTCTGACCTAGAAATAACCTGGGCAAAACAAATCAATCAGTGTGCTTAATATAACAGTTATAAGAAACTATTTACTAGAAAAACAAAATGGTTCCTCACAGCTTCCAGAGTATGATGCAAACTTTCTCATTCAGTATGAAAGAACCTTACTCATCTAGCATGCCCTCCTCCGTCTACCCACTGATTCTTCTTTCCACTGTGACTTTCTCTGTGAAAGCCTCCCTGAACTCTCTCCAGCTCCCCTTTGTCCATAGGCAGAGTTAATAACTGCTTGCTCTGGCCTACCAAGGTATTACACTGTAATTATTTGTTCATTCATCACTGTCTCTGGCGGGTCTGAGAGGTAGCTTTTTGAAGATACAGACTGTACCTTACTGCCTTGGTATCCCGAGTATTTAGCCTAGCTCTAAGTATTTAGGTAGATGGATGGAATGAGGTCAATCAGTGAAACAAAAAATCCAGTATCGTGTTTGAAATAAATAGGGCCCTCCCATCGGGGATTCTTTGGTCAATTTATATACTCTGTAAAATAAAAAGTGCATTAATGATGCTACTATCCAATTTTAAGTTTTGAAAGAACAGGAAAACCTTCCATTGTCTTACGTACAAGTCTCTAAACTGAAAGGAATAAAAACGGTTTCCTCTTCTCTGGCTGGGTCTTTGACAATGGTCTCAGATGATTCACTGACACTTATATTTCATACAGTAATTCTTCAATTTATTTTGTATTCATAGAACAGCTGGCTTTGGGTGATGCTAATACACTTCAATAATGAATTTATTAAAAGATAGGCTAGCTCTTCTTTGTTAGATTTGAAGAGTTCTAGAAAACAATCTTTTGACTTTTTTCCTTTTTTTTTTTTTTTTTTGTGGTACTAGGGATTGAACTTGGGCCCTTTGTGTTTCCAAGGTAGGTGTGGTACTAGAGCGAAATCCTCAGCCCATGTGGTCTTTTTCTTTCAGTACTGGGGATTGAACTCAGGATCTTGTGCTTGCCAGTCAGACACAGAACCAAAAAAGTTTAGTATATTCCCTTTCTGGGCACAATGACTAACTTTACATGGAGGTCAGAGTAGGATTCAAGAAGCTGGTAATCATTGAATGAGTCCAACGGGCCAGCCAGGGGATCAGGGGCCTAGAATACAAAGATGGACAGGACACTGGGTGACTCCATCTTTGGGAAGGCGTTGAATTTGCAAACAAACTCAAAAGAACTCAAGTGACGCACAGCTCTGGGTACAAATGTTAAAACATCCCACAGAGGAGTTACTAATTCTGTCTGAGGGTGTCATTTGGGGGTGTGGCGTGACAGAGAACAATGGGAGATGAAAGGAAAAAGAGTCATACTAAGTCCCCCAATCCACTTTGCATCATCTTTTCCTGTCAGCTGCATTAATGTGTAAGGCTTCAACAATGGAATCAAAATCTTCCATATTTAAAATCTCAGCCTCCATCTCTAATTTCTACTGACTTCAGGCACATTCCAATAGGCCTCAGGATATGTCTCACAGGCACCTCACACAAGGTGGGCTATTCTTATCACTCCCAGACCACTTCTTCCTTTATTCCCTCTTCTTTCTGTATCATTCTCCTTTACTTTTCTTTATTCATCACTTCCAAGGGGCCACCAAGTCCTGCCAATCCCACTTTCAAAATCTCTCTCAAACCTTCACTTTTCTGGCCTGCCTGTTTCTCTGTTCAGGCCTGCATCTTTACTCCCTCTAATAACTGCAACAGCCACAAAACTAGTCTACTGACTCTAAAATGTGCCTATTTATTTATTTATCAAAAAACTGGATGGAAGGCATTATGGGCACTATAGCAACACGATGAAGAAAATGTCTGCTTTATGGAGCTTTCTATTCACTCATTATGGCCAATTTCCTTCTTACAATTAATCAACTCATATTCCATACTGACTTCAAGTCTTCAACTGCCTCCTACTGCCAATGAAATAAATTCCTAGCACAGTCTATAGACTCTTCAACGCTTGGCAAGCCCTACCCTTTTCAACTCTTGGCTCTGCCACCCTTAAATTCTAAGTACATTCAGTCACTTCCCTTTTATCAAAACTTTCTGTGGGGGCTGGGGATTTAGTTCAGTGGCACCATACCTACGTCACAAACGCAGGGTCCTGAGTTCAACCCCTGGTACTAGAAACAAAAAAAGCAGAACTGCGTGTATTTCTTTAGCCTTCACCATCTTTGCAAATGTTACTTCTTCTGCCTGGAACACTTTTTATTCTTTTCTCTGGAACTTCCAACTGCAGAGATTCTGAGTTTCTATGTCCAATCATGGATCTCACCACACAGTATGAAAATCATACAGCTTCTGCCTTCAATTGTGAATTCCCTGAGGGCAGGGACTGTACTATATTTACTGTTGTGCTCAGCATGAGGTAGATTCACAGCAGGGGCTCAGTAAGCCTCTTAGGCATGAGCAAACAAGAAAGCAGCACAGAAATTTGGCCAGGTAAGCAAGCAAAGGTCAGGGACACTGGGAGTTCAAACTTTAGCATGAAGTACTCTGGGGTCTGAGGACATTTTTCTTTAGGGATGTGTTTCTCAAATAAAGGACTGAACATCTTTAAATAACACCATTTGGCAGGTTGCAGAACTTTACTTTCTCATTCCTTTCAAAGTTTCTCATCTGTGCTGGAGAAAAAACAAAATCTGCGCACACACATACATACAGAGCTGTGGGTGACTAGTTTCAATTTACATTTTCAACCACTAATTTCCAGTGGATCCTTGGAGTTGCCTTGCAATTTGACATTTCTGACCCTCAATTACTAGACTATTTTATGTCATCTTCTCTTTCCTGGAATTCACTCATGACCTTTCTTCCTACTTCACAGTAAAAACTGACACAATCAAAAAGACGCCTGAGTCAGCTCACATGTTTTATCATCCCTCATGTATCAGGAAAAAACTGTGCTCCCAGCCAAGGTTACACTCTTTTCATTTGGGCAACAAGTCTAATTCTTTCTTGCTTACTTCAATACTCCAATAATTCTATTCTCTCCTGCTTCACCCATTTCCTCCTTTCTGCTAGACTATTTCCATCAACATGAACTGACTGCTCTTGAGAAAAGAAAAACACAATTTAAAAAATTCTCAAACTTTTTCCAATTTCAGCAAGCACCCCATGACTCCTCTTGTAGGCAATATTCCAAACAGTTGTCATAATCCAGTCTCCAATTCCTCACCTGCCATTCTCTTTGAATCTACACCAATCAGGCTTTTACTTCTTGCCACTCCTAGAATTCTTTTCAACTTTACCTAAGACCTTCATTTACACAACTGATCATTCCCTCACTCTGAATACTTTCTTACTTGGCTCCCAGGATATTATTCTTTTGGTTTTTTTCTCCTGTCACAGAAGACTTTACTTTTCAGTCTTTTGTCTGCTTGTTCCTTTCCATCTCCCCAACCACTTAACATCTGTGTGTCCCAGCCTTCAGTCCTTTCCACAAACACAATCCTAGTTTTAAGCATCATCTGCATTCACAGTTCTACTCCAGGGATTCTCTGAATTCTGAATTCATATCCAATTGCCTATTCAATACTCCCATTTGGGTATCTAATGGGCATGTAAAAACCTAATATTAGGCTTAAAACAAAAATCTTGACACCATCCCTCTGGTTTGTCCTTCTCAGTTTTCTTCATTTAGGAACATCTTAACTCTTTCAAGTTGCTTAACCAAAACTGGGGTCACTGACTCTCACTTTACACACTCTGCCACCAAGTCTAAGGGCACTACCTTCAAATGTCTTTTGCCTTGGGTCCAACTTGCCACTTTTTTTTTTTTTTTTTGTGGTACTGGGGATCGAACTTGGGCCCTTCTGCTTCCAAGGTACCACTTGAACTAAATTCCCGGGTACCACATTTTTATCAATGCATTGTCTTCCTAACAGCTTCTACTGTCAGCCAGGTGATTTTTTGTTTTTGTTACTCAACTTCTCAAATCATCTAAAGGCTTCTTGTCTCAAAGAGATTAAAAAACCCGTGACGGATATGAAGCAATATACAATTTGGCCATGTCCTCCACATGTCACTTCATCTACCTTCACTCTCTTCCTTACACCACTGTAGCTACAATGGATTCCTTTTGATTTCCTGAATATACTTTTCCACCATTTTTCTACTTGCTCCTCATCCCTCTTGGAAGACCCTTCTTGTCATCCACATGGTTCAGTCTCTCATTCTCCAGGTTTTTAATCAAATGACTTGCTCTGTGAGGTCTTTCCTAACTACAGCTTTTTTTTTGTTTTTAGTACTGGGATCAAACTCAGGACCTTGGGCTTCCAAGGCATTGTGTCACTGAGCTAAAACCCTGGCCCTTAACTACCCTATTTTACTTTTTATTTTATTTTACTGAGACAGGATCTCGCTTTATAGTTCAGGCTGGCCCTGAGCTATGTGGCCCAGGCAAGCCTCAAACTCAGCAATCCTCCTGCCTCTGCCTCCTGAGAGCTGGGATTACAGGTGTGAGCCACCATGCCAGGCAACTACCCTATTTTAAATGACAACTTCCCTCAACCCCTCATCCTTGATTTTTTTTTCCCATCACACTTATTACTAATGTTGCATACTTTGCTTAACATGTCATTTATTGTCTCTCTTTCCCTATTAGAGTTCCACAAGAGCAGATTTTTATTCATTCTGTTCACAGTTTTATCTTCAGCACCAAGAACAGTGCTAGCATATGTAAGTTGCTCAAAGGTGATTTGTTGAATGAATTGAAAATTCTGCTTGCTGCTAGGTCTTCAATTTTCAACAGTACCTTATGGCTCAGTGGTTTTGCTAATTAAAGTATCGAGTCAATTCAGTGACATTAGGTTGAAATGTTTTGCTTTCACTGGTTTTTTCATTACATCTAAAATACTGGGGTTTTTTGTAACAAAATTGCTTTTAACTTAATTCATACCTTTAAGTTTAAAAAGCAAGTTGAAAAATTACAGCGCAACTCGCAAAAGAACATGGCAAAAACAGTAAAGCTGGTAACTGAGTGACTGAAGTTTAGGAACTCTCAAGAGTTAGTTGCCAGACAGAAAACATGGGACATCCATTTAAAAGACAAAATATACTGTTTGTCCCTTCTATTTTAGTCTTCTAATAAAACAACTACTAGAATATGTGTCCTATCTACAGCCTGCATGGCTTTTACACTTCCAAAAATGTGTTCTTTCGGGCAAATACTGACAGGTTCTAAAAGTATAAGTGACAAAGACCTACAGTGTTCTAGGGGAAGAGAAAAGCAGGCTACTCAGTCACACGACGCCGGGCATGAGCGGAGGATTTTGAGCTCAAAAGCGGAGGCCAAGGCTTGGGAGTCACTTTCTGGCATTAGATTTCTTTTTCTTCTTGTTTTGTATACTGGGTCTCGCTATGTAGTTCAGGATGGCCTCGGATTCGCTATGTAGCCCAGGCTGGCCTTGAACCTCTTGCCTCAGCCTCCCGAGTGATGGGTTTACAGACATGCGCCACCACACCCGGATACTTTCTGGCTCTTACCAATGTTGCCTTCGATGGAAAGCCTTCGGGGCTCGCGCCCCGCGTGCAGCCCCCTGGAAGAGAGCGCGCTCTCGAGTGGCTTCTGGGCCATGGAACTGAAGAGTGTTCGAAGCCGACTTAGAAAAAGCCGTACAGTTGCCATCCCACCCACGCTTAGCGGAGGTATCACTTCCGCCGAAGGCACTTCCTCCCTGGGCGCCGCTCCTCACGCGCTCCGGCGCGTGCCTGACGTCAGGCTAGCGCGGCGCAGGAAGTGGGTGGGGTTGAGCTGGCCGGAAACACCGATTTGTTCTCGCGGTGTTTGTACAAAAGCTTTTGAGGAGGAAGTCATGAGCGGGGGAGCGGAAGAGTTTGCTTGCTCTTAAGCAGCGTTGCAAGGCTGGTAACCGCCCCCCCCCCACTTTTTAAATATCAATTGTACGTATAACATTTTCAAGAAGATAATCCACAGTCATCACTTTTACGTTTTTGTAGAAAAAAATAGTTTAAAAATAACCCATGTATTTGTTGTCTTTTATTCTAATATGGGAAGAAACTGGAGGGTTTTAAGCAGGAAAATAACAATCTGATGACTCAAAATTACGTTTTCCGATTTCCTGTAACTCCTCGCTCAGTGCTACCGTATTATTGAATAAATTAACAAATAAGTCCTTTGATTACACCTCTTATTTTTGCTTCCCGAATAAATAAATTTTCGCTCAGTTGGTTTACATAATAACCAAGGAATCCCATCCGGAAAAGGCAGGGGAGGCTCAGGAAGTTACCAGAATTCTTTTTTTTTTTTTTTTTTTGAGACAGGGTCTTGCTTTGTAGTTCAGGCTGGCTCTGAGCTCAGTATGTAGCCCAGGCAAGCCTTGAACTCAGCAGTCCTCCTGTCTCTGCCTCCCGAGTGCTGGGATTACAGGCGTGAGCCACCACGCCCGGCACTGTGGTATGTGGTATTGATTGCTGGTGGGTGTGAGTTTCCATGCCCAGCATTGTATGTGGCTTCCGGGGATCGAAATCAGGACTTTGCGCTTGCGAGGCAGGTGCCGGAACCACTGAGCTAACCCTCCGGCCCGTGACCAGACTTCATTTAAACCTGAGAGTTTGTGTTCTGTGGGCGCGAGCAATGGGCGGCGCGGAGTGCCGGATGAGATGGGTGGCCGGGCCATTCAGTTTGAGATCTGTGAGGATGAAAAGAGCCAAGGGTGGAGAGAAGTATACAAAACCCCTGAATCCTGCTATCCGTGAACTCTGTACCGCAGAGAGACAGGGATTTGAGCTGCACACTCATCGTCAAAACAAACTGAAATAATGATTTACAAAGTGTTTTCAGAAGTTCACTTCTAGTTCCCGTCGCTTAAACCACGGGAGTCAGATCTGGAGAAGCCAAAACAGCATTCAGACAACACTTACGTGTGGAAGGTTTTAGGAGACTAAACTGCGGTTTCAGGGTGGGTGGGAGGGGCTAGGGCCTGTAACTCTTGTTTTGAAACTGTATACATAGAAACATAGTCCATCTTTCTTACACTGATGTTGTATGGGATGGTTAAAATTATATCTATATAGTATGCATAGTTTTTTTAAAAAAAAATTGAAAATTTGTTTAGGACAACAAGGGTGGGGCATTGATGGAAATCAGTGGCCAAAATCTATCCACCCCCATTACCATTCCTGCAGCCACCTTTGTATAAAAATACTGCTTGCATTTTTTTGCCTGTGTAAATTCAGACTTGGAAATGTTCATGCAAAAATGTTAGAGAGGCTCTGCATTCTCAGGATCTAACTACTTCAGGGTCATTTGAGGATCAAATGATGAAATTGTAGATTGAGCTGCAAACAACTAATCTGTTCCTAAAAGTTAGAGCTCTTAAAAGCTATTTTTAAAACTTAATGAAGTGTAGTATGTAGGAAGGAAAAGAACAAGTATAAGTATACAGTTCAATGAAATGTTTACAAACTGAAAATTTCCATTCACCTGCCTTCCAATGAAGAAAGAGCATCAACCGCATCTTCAGAACCCTCCATATTCTTTGCCAGTTACCATATCTGAAAGATAACTGCTAGCCTGATTTCTAACAGCAAAGATCTATTTTGCTTCTTCTCTATATAAGTGAAACCGTGTAGTATGTACTTGCACTTCACATATTGTAAGATTCATCTATGTTCTGTGTAGTAGTTGTAGTTCATTCATTTTCTGGCTGCACAGTATATACCACTGTGTCACAAGTCCAAAGTGTTTTATTCATTCTACTAGTGATGGGCATTTGGGAGTTTCTAGATACAAGTCATGATAAACAGTGTTGTTATGAGTATTCTTGTACATGTCTTTGGTAAACAAAAATATTCCCCTCCCCGGGTATGTACCTACAAGTGGAACTGTTGTATGATAAATTCTATGTATGCCCAGTTTAAGTCACTATTCCCAAGTAGCAAGAAGTTCCACAGTGTTTGGCTACACCAACCAACAATGCCACCATCAGCGATTGACAGCCCTGGTCCTTATTTTGACAAACATGGTTTTGTCTACTTTTTTCCCCACTTTATCCATTCTGCTGGATATAATGATGGCTTATAAGAGGTTTAATGTGCATTTTTCTTGAAAATTGTTGAAGTTGAACATCTTTCTACTGATCATTTCAGAATCCTCTGTTGTGAAAGATATTTTGAAGTGTATGTAAGGTTTTTTTGTTTTTTGTTTTTTTTTGAGACAGGGTCTCACTTTGTAGTTCAGGCTGGCTCTGAGCTCACTATGTAGTCCAGACAAACCTTGAACTCAGCAATCTGCCTGTCTCTGCCTCCCCAGTGCTGGGATTACAGGTGTGAGCCACCATGCCCGGCACTGTGGTATGTGGTATTGATTGCTGGTGGGCGTGAGTCTCCATGCCCAGCATTGTATGTGGTTACTGGGAATCGAACTCAGGACCTTGCGCTTGCAAGGTAGGTTCCGGAACCACTGAGCTAACCATCCAGCCCTGTATGTAAGTTTTTATTTAGGAATTGCTTTTTTTTTTTTTAACTTGTTCTGTTTTTAACATAATTTGGGTATGACTTCTATTTTTTCATTCTTTGGTTGCACTTGCTTTTCACTTTCTTCAAGCCATCATCCTCTCTTACCAGTTGCTATCCTGACATCCACAGGAGAATCTAGAAGAACATTCTTTATCTTTAAGTAGGGCAGGAGTGGAATAGAGATGAGAAAGAAATGGGGGAGGCCAAGCGGGTGTGAGGGATAGGGAGGGGATGAGACCTTACCTGTCTTTCCCCTCATGTGGAAACTCCAATCGACCTCTAAAACAGGTAGTATCAATGTTCTACCTGTCATCAGTTCCTCTATGTGTGCATGTACCTGCCTCCAGCTTTTTTCCTGTGCTTTTGCGTCCAGCATCTAGCCTCACCAGAGTTCTGCCTCTAGCCTATTGTGCGCACATGAAAGCTAAGGGTTTTACAGCTTAATTGCTGGCAGGTGTGGGATTGTGAAAGTCAGAGGTTCTTGGTAGTGATTAGGCTACAGCTGCCTTCTGGGGGCCTTTGCTTGAGAACATCCCCATATTAGGTTTCCTCTCATTTCCTTGTCTACTTCTCTCTCCTCATAAGTCACTTGCATATAACTTCTCATTTTAGGATCTGCTTCTGGGAAAACTCTCCTAAGACTGAAATCTTCTAAAGGCTAAAAACATACATTTCCTCCAGGGCAAGTGAGGTGATGGCAAAAGAGGGGTGTCGGTCACTGAAGCCCCTTGTGCTTATCCAGTGGGCCCCACTGTCACCAACTGGGTGTGTCCAGGGTGGCTCAGTGGCCAGGTAGGAATAATCAGGGCCATAGAGCCTGGATCTGGCTGGTGAAGAAGAACAAGGGGCACCAAGTAGAGGTGAGAACCTATTTTGCCATTAACTTAGTAGGTGGTCTAAAAACTAGTAAATTAGTTTAAAAGGAAGTTGATGCTAATATCTGCTTCATAAGAAGGAAATCCATTAAACCCCTTAACTCTATCCTTAGCATATTGTAAGCACTCACTAAATGATAGCTATCATTAGTAGTATTATCCCTTTACTTCTTTCTTCATAGTGATTTGTGGGTGCTTCTCTTTCTCCTCATAGCATTGTATTATGTGAACTGTATGTGTCTGCCTCTTCCTTTATGCAGCAGGTTCCTGATTGGCAGGAATCATCTTTGCTGGAAACATAAATCCCATGTGGCTTTATTTAAGGGTTGTGCACATCAAAATTTTAGTAAATACTTATACAACTAAACAAATTAAACAGAACTGACCAATGGCAGAGGGGATAGGGATAAAGTAAATGGGGGAAAGAGGGAGAGAGAAAGTGAGAGGAAATGTTCTTAAGGGTACTGTTCTTTCCTTGATCAGTTTTGGTGATAAAGAACCTCAGAGAGATCTTAAACGTACCATGGCCTAAGTACTTCACCTAAGTCCTATTGTGTTTGAGTCATTCATGTCCCATCTTGTAAGCCTTGAGTTTTTTGTTCTTAATTTGTAGCTCTTCCATCTGTGGAAGTCCAAGTTGTTTAACTCCCTAAGAATTATCTAGTTCTCATCCTTTCTTACTCATCTCCAAGACAAAAGAACACACTGGCAAAATGAAAGGAGCCTTAGAATTGGTGTCAAGTACACTTGAATTTTAGTCTTTATTCTCTGAGATCTTTACCAAGACCTTAATTTTCCCGAAGCCTCCATTTCCTCATTATCTCATAATATGGAGGTAATAATCATTACTATCTCAAAAGGACATTATATGAATTAGAAATAATGTGTAAAAGTCTCTTAGCATTGTGTGAAAGACAGCTCAGGGAAAAAAAAAGACTCCCACACAGAGAAATAAGTCTTGCAGGCTTTAATGTTTCATGATAGGTAACAACAGTCTCCAAGGGATCCTCAGAGAAACTGTTCTGACTTTAGAAACACTTCCGGTGAACAATGGAGGGCCCTGCTTCATCATACTCAGGCTTGCTAATCCACATTTGCTGGAAAGTGGAGAGAGAGGCCAGGATGGAGCCTCCAATCCAGACTGAGTACTTCCGCTCTGGGGGAGCAATAATCTGCAAGAGGCAAATGTGGTGAATGATGATCAGCCTCCAAGAGAACAGGCAAAGAACCTAGGTGCAGTGTAGTCACCCTCCTGCCTAAAAAACAGTAGGGAAGTAGGACCAGAAATCATTCTATCCTGCTGTTGGACTGATTCAAGAAAGGGCAGCCTCCATGGTCAGAAATGAACAGAATGAACATTGTGATAGATGAGATTATTATCCAAAAATTTCATCCTCTCACCCTTCCTTCAGTCTATCTTGGGAAGAGTACATTATTTGACCCTGAGGTTTTGGGCTGTTATCCTTGTCCTTTGGGATGTTAGTGCCCATAACACAAACCAGGGTTTGAATGTTCATATGTAGTCAGGAATGTTCTTTCACACTTCTGCCATTTTTGTGAGAAAAATTTCCCCTATGGAGCTACTGGCTTTCCAGCTGGGCCCCACAGTGAGAGACATGGCCTTGTTCTAAATTGGCTAGATCTGCAGGGCTTCAAACCTGATCTTAACTGACTAGCCGATGAATGAGTAGTCTGTGTTCATTGTTCTGCGCACCTGAAATTTTGTGTCTATTACTCAGCAATAGCTGACCAATAACAACATCTATAGAAGTTACCCTGTTCTGTCCTTTCTGGGCTTTAAATGGATCGGCAGTTTGAGCTGGGTTGTTTCCATGTGCTCAAACCCTGTTTTGAAGTTCCTCTGGTAACAATTTATATTTGAGAAGTTTTCAGATTCATGCATACATTGCTTATTCTTGTCATTAGGAGTCCTGAGCTTAACTTTTAGAAATTGGTTATGAACTGGGCGTGGTGGCTCACACCTGTAATCCTAGCACTCGGGAGGCAGAGACAGGAGGATTGCGGAGTTCGAGGCTTGCCTAGGCTATATAGTGAGCTCAGAGCCAGCCCGAACTATAAAGTGGGACCCTGTCTCAAAAAAAAAAAAAAAAAAAAAGAAATTGGTTATCATGTCCAATAATGTTAAATTTTATCTAACTGGAATCTTTGCCTCTTCAACTCATTTCCTAGCTTCTTTCTTTCTCTTTTCCTTCCTTCCTTCCTCCCTTCCTCCCTCCCTCCCTCCCTCTCTTTCTTTCTCTCTCTCTCTTTCTTCTTTCAAAGATAAGTTCTCACTATGCAGTTCAGGCTCTTGGACTCAGTGTGTAGTTCAGGCTGGCTTCAAATCCACGGTAGTACTCCTGTTTCAGCCTCCTGAGTCCTACAATTACAGGCATGTGCCACCATGCCCGACATTCTTAGCTTCTACAGGGTCTAAGAATTCAGTGCTGGAGCAAACTAGAGACTAAATTGATTGTTTTTGCTTCCCTTAAAATTTTTTGTAGTTCCTAAATTGTAGAGAGCATAAAATTGAAACATAAATAGGCTGTTTTAAAGTTATCTTAGCTGGGCCTGATGGTGGAGGCCTATAATCCCAGCACTCAAGAGGTTGAGGTTCAAGTTCAAGGCTAGTCTGGGCTACATAGTGAGTTCGTGGCCAGCCTGAATTACACAGAGAAACCTTGTCTCAAAAAAAAAAAAATCTTGCCAGGCATGGTGGCTCACGCCTGTAATCCCAGCACTCAGGAGGCAGAGGCAGGAGGATTGCTGAGTTTGAGGCTTGCCTGGGCCTCATAGTGAGCTCAGAGCCAGCCCAAACTACAAAGCGAGACCCTGTCTCAAAAAAAAAAAAAAAATCTTGTTCAGACAGACAAAAGTCACCTGTACACTGCTTGAACAGATTTCTCAAGGAGTGGGAAAGAGACCAGGTTTACCTCTGGGAAGTCCTAGATGTAAGGAAACTGTGGCTTGTCTTAGACTGGTGACTCCACTCCAACCCCATTCCAAATCTCTTTTACCATGTCAGGTCTTGCCTCCTCTTCTCTATTTCTTCTCCCCAAATCTTGCTGTTGGGGTTCTAGGCAACCTCATATAACCCTGGGTTCTTCTGTTCACCCTACGTCGTCTGCCTGGAGTGCCCTTCTTCTTGTTTTACTTAGGTTACCTTGGAACCTATCATTTCTACCAACTGAATCCTAAACTTCATAAATGCTGGTTCAGGGCAGATGAATTAGGAAATACATCCAGTCACTGGTGGTTGTTTATCAGTGTAGGAAAAGGGGGAGAGCCAGACCTGTTGAACCAGATCTGAGGGTGAGGCTAGATTTTTTTTTTTCACTACCGAGGATTGAACCCAGTACCTTGCACTTGCAAGGCAGGTCCCATGTCACTGAGCTAACTCCCCAGCCCTAGATGTGGTATCTTAACATGGCCCTAGTAAAAAGTTCTTTCCTCGGACTTGGCATTGTGCCATCCTTTCCACAGGCTTTGCTAAGAATGCTCCCCTGAGGCTCTGGGTTGGAAAAAGCTCACTGGTCTTCTGGTGGCCCGCTCTGCTGCCCTTTGACAAGCACTATCTGCCAGGCAGGAGGGAAGCCAGGGACAGCTTTTCTTCTGAAGAAGTCTCCCAGAATACTGACAGGGAGGATACTTCCTTACCCAGGCCTATTCCTCAAGACACCAGCTTTATTGTGAGACTCTACTTTTCTACTAATTTGTTATGTATAATCTCAACTCTTTTTCTAGACCTGTTAGCAGGAGATTCCCAGAAGACCTAAAGGTTTTTATAATTACTTAGAGACCAGCAGCAGAGCTGAAGCTATAGGCAGGCAGGCGTGCATTCTGCCACAGCCCATGAGACAAGGGTCCCTTGCAGGAAGCAGTGTGGGGAAGGCTATCCAGAGATGGAAGAATGTCTCTGAGAGTTTGAAATGGCAGCTGGTGCCCTGGGCATATATTCCATTCCCTCTTCAGAACTCTCACTCTCCTACTCTGGGGTGACCTCAAGGTCCTTTGTAAAGTTGAAAAATACTGTAGTGTTGCCCCATTCTTTTCTTTGTATCTATGGTATTTCCCTCCTCCTGCTTTCTGCTTAGGCCATTCCAATATTCTTTCTATCTTAAATTCTTTCAACCCTTCCCTGTGTAAGATCCATGTGACATGGTACCCAAGTATTAGTTCATCAGTACCCAAGTATTCTAATCCCTCAAGATGAAATTGACCCGACAGACCAAACTTCCAGAGCCAGCAGGATCTCCAGGTAGGCCGGTTTTTGAAAAAGAACAGGAAAAGGAAACCAGTGTAAAAGTCACCTTAATCTTCATAGTACTGGGGGCCAGGGCTGTGATCTCCTTCTGCATCCGGTCGGCAATGCCAGGGTACATGGTGGTACCCCCAGAAAGGACATTGTTGGCATACAAATCCTTACGGATATCAATGTCACACTTCATGATAGAATTGTAGGTTGTCTCATGAATCCCAGCAGACTCCATGCCTAGTGGAGATTACAGTAACTGGTTAACATCCATCCAGCTCATAAATACACACACCTTTGGGCCTTCATATGATCTCTGTTTTCTTATTGCAACCACCCCACTTCAGACTTGCATATCAGCCTTTCACCTGCATCACAAGATCAGAACCCCCTAGTTGATCATGGCCCTGTATTTCATTTCGGCCACCCCTCTGCCCCATTCTAATTTTTCATACCATAGCTTAAGGAATATTACTTTCTTTTTTTTTTTTTTTTTTTTTTTTTTGAGACAGGGTCTCGCTTTGTAGTTCAGGATGGCCCTCCACCACACTAGCACTATGGTATGTGGCACTGATTGCTGGTGGGTATGAGTCACTATGCCCAGTATTGTTGTATGTGGTTACCAGGGATTGAACCAGGGACCTTGCACTTGCTAGGCATGCTCCAGAACCCTGAGCTAAATCTCTGGCCCTCAAGGGATATTTCTGATGAACTGCTTTTATCTTTCTATGTAATATTTTCACAGCTTTGAGATATAATTCATATAACATAAAATTCACCTTTTAGAAGTATTTAATTCAGTAGTTTTTAGTATATCCAGAGTTGTGTAATGATTACCACAACCCAATTTTAGAACTTTCTTTTTTTTGTTTTGAGACAGGGTCTCACTAAGTAGTTCAGGCTGGCCCTGAGCTCACTATGTAGCCCAGGCAAGCCTTGAACTCACAGCAATCCTCCTGCCTCTGCTTTCTTAGTGCTGGGATTACAGGCATGAATCACCAAGCCTAGCATTATGGTAATGTGGTTACAGGGAATCAAACTCGGGACCTTGCACTTTTGAGGCAGATACTGGAACCACTGAGCTAAATCCCTGGCCCCAATTTTTTTTTTCTTTTTTGAGATAGGGTCTCGCTTTGTAGTTCAGGCTGGCCCTGAGCTCGCTATGTAGCCCAGGCAAGCCTCGAACTCAGCAGTCCTCCTGTCTCTGCCTCCCGAGTGCTGGGATTACAGGCGTGAGCCACCATGCCAGGCACTGTGGTATGTGGTGCTGATTGCCAGTGGGTGTGAGTCACCATGCCCAGCATTGTATGTGGTTACTGGGATCAAATTTAGGACCTTGCACTTGCAAGGCAGGCACCGGAACCATTGAGCTAAATCTCTGGCCTATCTGGGCTGGAGCTATAGCTCAGTGCAAAGGGTCTGGGTTCAAACTTTAGTATCATGGGCCAGAGTATCTGGGCCAGAGATTTCACTATCATGGGCCCAGTATCTGGGCCAGAGATTTAGCTAGTGGTTCTGGCACCTGCCTAGCAAGCGCGAGGTCCTGAGTTTGATCCCCGGTAACCACATACAATGCTGGGTGTGGTGACTCATGCCCACCGGCACTCAGCACCACATACCACAGTGCCGGGTATAGTGGCTCACGCCTGTAATCCCAGCACTCAGGAGGCAGAGGCAGGAAGATCGCTGAGTGTGAGGCTTGCCTAGGCTACATAGTGAGCTCAGGGCCAGCCTGAACTACTTAGTGAGACCCTGTCTCAAAAAAAAAAAAAAAAAAAGAATTCGTCTCATTATTCCATTTATATAGTTTTGTTTTGTTTTGTGTTGTTTTGCTTTTTTTTTTTTTTGCTTTTTGGAGACAGGGTCTCACTTTGTAGTTCAGGCTGGCCCTGAGCTCACTATGGTGCCCAGGCAAGCCGCCACGAACTCAGCAATCCTCCCGTCTCTGCCTCCTGAGTGCTGGGATTACAGGCGTGAGCCACCATGTCCGGCATTACCATTTATATGGTTTTATCCCTTCCTAGTAAAATGAGGAATATGTTTAACAATAAACAAAGTGTTTATGACTCCTAGGATTTCTTTCCACAAGTCACCATCTCCTAACCCTGTGTCCTCTATTACATCAGCAGGTGTGGTGGGCTACAGCTCACCAATGAAGGAAGGCTGGAAGAGGGTCTCAGGACAGCGGAAGCGCTCATTGCCAATGGTGATGACCTGCCCATCTGGCAGCTCGTAGCTCTTCTCCAGGGAGGAAGATGAGGCTGCTGTGGCCATCTCATTCTCAAAATCCAGCGCCACGTAGCAGAGCTTCTCCTTGATGTCTCGCACGATTTCTCGTTCAGCTGGAAGGAGCGGAGATGAGACAAAGGGAATACTCAGCTCTGGTACTTTGCCACCTCCCTTTTTTTTTTTTTTTTTGAGACAGGGTCTCGCTTTGTAGTTCATGCTGGCCCTGAGCTCACTATGTAGCCCAGGCAAGCCTCGAACTCAGCAATCCGCCTGTCTCTGCCTCCCGAGTGCTGGGATTACAGGCATGAGCCACCACACCCCGCACTGTGGTATGTGGTATTGATGGCTGGTGGGTGTGAGTTGCCACACCCAGCATTCTATGTGGTTTTGGGATCGAACTCAGGACCTTGCGCTTGCGAGGCAGACACCAGAACCACTGAGCTAAATCTCCGGCCCCGCCACCTCCCTTTTTTTTTTTTTTTTTTGCACTTTTGGAGACAGGGCCACCTCCCTTTTTTAACAACTACTTTGGCTGCAGTCTTAGGAAGATGATAGAACTGTATCTGAAGAGGGATGAGGGTCTCTTCATCCTATGTTAATTTTCCACTGCTCTTTCTAAACCAAGAGTTCAAAGGCTTCGTACCCAAGTAAGACTGCATTTTCTCCTTGCTTTCATCTCAGTCTCAACAAAATCATATTTATTTTAATATTATGTGATAGGTAGTATTAAATGGGCACATTTTCAGTGCAGACTCAGTCTCAACTTTGTGACCTTAACAGAATCTAAAAGCCCCTTTCCTAAAAACTTCTCTTGCCACAGTGATTAACAGGAGCCATTTTCCTTAGGAATCCAGACTTCTTTTACTCCATCTGTCCTTTGACACAACATAGGCGCCTGTAGGTAATGAAATGCACTGGCTGTTCACTCCCATTTAGCCTTGTCAAAACTACTGGTCCTAGAGAGATGTGAACAGAGGCAGCCCCAGGTCTCTAGGGAAGGAGGGAAAGCTGAGGAAGAGCATAAAGGAGGATTGAGTAAAGTGCTGCTTAGACCAACTAGGTCTTAGCCTTGTCTCCCTCTCCAGGATGACCTGAGCACTTTCCTCCTTCATTAAGGCTACTGACTTTCTAGTCTTGTCCAGACGCACAGCCGTGGCTCAGAATCTCTCTGCCCACCCTAAAACAGTTTGAAGACACGGGATCAGAGAATTCTCATGAG
This sequence comes from Thryonomys swinderianus, assembly GCA_004025085.1. Classification (NCBI taxonomy): domain Eukaryota; kingdom Metazoa; phylum Chordata; class Mammalia; order Rodentia; family Thryonomyidae; genus Thryonomys; species Thryonomys swinderianus. The sequence continues at coordinate 36,145 of PVIC010009635.1, forward strand.
TTCTGAGAACTTCTTCTGGTCCTAGGTCAGACTTGGCCCTGAACTCAAGTCAGAATCCAAAAAGGGGCTGGATACCTGTGGTCACAAAAGAATAGCCTCTCTCTGTGAGGATCTTCATGAGGTAGTCCGTCAGGTCGCGACCAGCCAGGTCAAGACGCATGATGGCATGTGGCAGGGCATAGCCCTCGTAGATGGGGACATTGTGGGTGACCCCATCCCCCGAATCTAGGACAATGCCTGTGGATAGAAGAGAGGATCTCTGAAAATTTAAGTTTGTCTTTCATTTGTTTCTAGGATCTGTTACCAAGCATTCTTCACCTGCTATGTTTTCCTTTTGCAGTTAAGAAAACTCAACCAGCATGAGAATAATCAGTTACAGTGTGTGTGTGTGTGTGTGTCTGTGATCAGAAGTTTTCCCTCTCAAGTGAGACTGCTGACTTCTGAAAGGCAAGCAAAATGTCTTCTTTTCTTAGATTTCTTGAAATACATTTGTGGTAATGTACACTTGTCAATTTGGACTGCAATTCTTTTAAATGAGATTGGATACTTTCCAAATCTTTTAGGAGTCAAACTAACACATACACACCTACAGTGATAATGTTAAACCCAGAAGAACTATGAAAAATGGCCAATTTGAAAAAGATTAATATTATTACACAAAATTTCCAATAGTTGGGTGTGGTGGCTGTAATCCCAGCAATTAGGAGGTTGAGGCAGGAACATCACCTCAAATTCAAGGGTAGGCTAGGCTAAACTACCTAGTGAGTTCAAGGCCAGCCTGAACTACATAATGAGACTTAAACTCCAAAACAAAAACAACAGCCACAAAAAACCTTTTAGGGGGCCAGAGATTTAGCTCAGTGGGTCTGCAGCCTGCCAAGCAAGTGCAAGGTCCCTGGTTCAATCCCAGTAACCACATACAATGATATGATATTGGGCGTGGTGACTCACACCCACCAGCAATCAATACCACACTCCACAATGCTAGGCATGGTGGCTCATACCTGTAATCCCAGCACTCAGGAAGCAGAGACAGGAGGACTGCTGAGTTCCAGGTTTGCCTGGGCTACATAGTGAGCTCAGGGCCAACCTGAACTACAAAGCAAGACCCTTCTCAAAAAAAAAAAAAACTTTTTAGTAAACCATAAAAGGAACTAAGATTTCTCAACATGGGAAATCCCTATTGATCCAACAGTTGCATCATAATTGGTAGGGAAACATTAAAATATCACCATTACTTTTGAATATTGTCTGGGGTGATCTAGCCAATATACTAAGATAGAAAACAGAAACAAGAAGTATTACCAAAAGGAAACAGAATTGCTATTATTTGTAGATAATATGGTTTTATATTGAGAGGACTCAGAAGAATCAACTAAGAAACCAATAGGCATAATGAGATGGTTCAGATACAAAATAAATATGCAGAAGCCAGTAACTTATTGTTTTGTGAAGATTTTCACTGCAGTATATTTTATAATAAAAGTCAGAGAATCTAAAAGTCTAGCAATAAAGAAATGATATGATAAGTAAATAATGGAACCGTCACCCAATGACTATTATGTGTTCAATAAACATGTTTACACCATAAAATCAAGTGCAAAGCCCAGGATATAACCCTGTGTAGGCCATATATTTCCCCCTCTCTGTGTTTACCATCTGTAGTGAGATTATCTTTTTTTGTCTCTCCCACACTACATGGTTAGCTACAAAATGTCAGGGACTATCTTGTCGGTGTATGTCCATGGCCTGGTGTGGAGTATAGCATATCATAGAGAGCAATGGATAATATCTGATGGATGAATAAATGGATAAATCAAGTAATGATGAATAAATATTTGGACAGTGTTTATGGAAGCTTTTGAATCCCCTATTAAGGATCACTTTATGTTGAGGTTCTTTTTTTTTTTTTTGAGACAGGGTCTTGCTTTGTAGTTCAGGCTGGCTCTGAGCTCACTGTGTAGCCCAGGCAAGCCTCGAACTCAGCAATCCTCCTGTTTCTTCCTCCCTAGTGCTGGGATTACAGGCGTGAGCCACCATGCCCGGCACTGTGGTATGTGGTATTGATTACCAGTGGGCGTGAGTCTCCACGCCCAGCATTGTATGTGATCACCGGGGATTGAACTCAGGACCTTGTGCTTGTGAGGCAGGCGCCGGAACCACTGAGCTAACCCTCTGGCCCTATGTTGAGGTTCTTTGTTTCCTGAGCATCCTTCTACAGCAAGGCCACCTGCTTGCACGTCCATTGTCATAGGTTCTAGGATTGCTGCTTTGTGAGGCAGAAACATTCCAATATTGTGGGATGTGTGTGTGTGTGTGTGTGAGCTCCTGGAGAGACCTCTGTGAGGGAACCTCCCTGGCCACTGAGAGGAGGATAAAGAATGTATCAGTTATGCTTTGTTCATATAAATTCTTTCCAATTATATAAAGTAGTCTCAAATCTGACATTCCCCATGATCATTCCCCTCTGTCATCTCCAAGCAAGATTTCCCTTTGAGCTTTTTTTGTTTTGTTTCTTGCTTTCTTCTAGTATGTGTTTGCAGTACATAATGATTCACCTGGACTTTGTCCTTTGGATTCTTCTGAGCAGGAGCCTATGCAGAAACTCAGCTTGTCCCCACTTCCCCTGAGGTCAAACAAGGAATAGATTCAGACCCCTTTACCTGTGGTGCGGCCAGAGGCATAGAGGGAGAGCACAGCTTGAATGGCGACGTACATAGCAGGGACATTGAAAGTTTCAAACATGATCTGAAAGGACAAGGAAGAACAGAAAATGATCTGGCAAAAAATGATAGTATCTTTTGACCTGTAATTTTTTTAAGGGCAAGGAACTATGCTGATTTGGTACTTCTTATCTTACTCCCACTTCTTGTAGGGCCTGGCCTGACCATGTGTGTAGCAGGGCCTAAAAAATTCTGTTGCATTGACACATGAAGGGAGGAATGCATCTGGCCAGGCATCACGTTGCCTTCTTAGATAAGTCGTCCTGGATCTTACCTGCGTCATCTTCTCCCTGTTGGCCTTGGGATTTAGCGGGGCCTCTGTGAGCAGGGTGGGGTGTTCTTCTGGTGCTACACGCAGCTCATTATAGAAGGAGTGGTGCCAGATCTGGTTGAGACAAAAGCCATATATCCCTTTTTTCTTTTAGGTACCAAGGATCAAACTCTGGACCTTGCACTTGTGAAGCAGGTGCCCAACCACTGAACTAAATCCCTGCCCTGAATGTGGCCCACTCTTACCCAGGATGGGACTGGCTCTGAAAAAGAGAACAGTCAGACTGGGATGTTTCCGATTGACAGTTAGAGGGTATATTCTTTCTCAACAGGGCCCCAGCCAGGCCAGACCTGGGTCTAATCTCTTCTGTGTTGCTTATTTCCATGTGACCTTCCTTTTTCTCTCTTTATCCTACTGCTATGTGCCCAAAGGGAGCCATGTATTTGCATCATTGCTCCCTGGCTTCTGGTTATGATTGGCTGACAGAATAAAGTGGCAGAGAACACACACTGTGGGAGAGAAAGAGATCAGGGCACTTCTGGCAATGGAGTAGTCCTCATGAGCGTAGCTCCTGTTGGGTGGCCCCTCTTCAAGGACTCCTGCTCTTCCTGCGCCGCAGCAGCACTTCGGCCTCCCCCACCCCATGCCTTCAGGGTTTGGATGTAAGAGCTTCCATTGTTGCTAGCACTTGGGTGCCTCCACACCCTTTTCTTGTTCCCTTAAACCTGCTTACACCACTGTAAGTAGTCTTTCATTTAATCATACTATCAAAAAAGTGAGTATACCCTCTTCTGCTGGGAACCTAACACATACAGTATGCTAAAGTCCACTTTTCACTATTTCTTTACTCAAGAGGCTGGTGCTTCGGAGCACAGGTTTCATGAACTCAGATGTGTAGCATTTTAGGCTGGATAATTCCATGTCAGAGGGGGAAGACCTGTGCAATACGTTTAGCAACATTCCTGGGCTCCACCCAGTAGATGCTAGTAGTGCCTCTCTTGCTATGATGATCAAAAATATCTCCGGAGGGCTGGAGATTTGGCTCAGTGGTGCTGGTGCCTGCCTTGCAAGCACAAGGTCCTGAGTTCAATCCCCAGTAACCTCATACAATGCTGGGCATGGAGACTCACGCCCACCAGCAATCAATACCACATACCACAGTGCCGGGTGTGGTGGCTCACGCCTGTCATCCCAGCACTCGGGAGGAAGAGGCAGGAGGATTGCTGAGTTCAAGGTTTGCCTGGGCTACATAGTGAGCTCAGGGCCAGCCTGAACTACAAAGCAAGACCCTGTCTCAAAAAAAAAAAAAAAAAAACCTCCGGAATTACCAAATCATCTTTCTCCAGAAGTACCAAGTCATTTTTCTTCTTGGGAGAAGATGATATGTTCCCTGGGAGAAAAATCCATTCCAGCTGAGAACTAGTGCTTTAAAGAAAGTTATTTCTCCTCTCTGTATCCACTTCCCTTTTTAGTGATCTAAGAAAACCAAACATGAGTCTTCATTTCAGAGGAATTTGGCAAATAACATAAGTGGCATGAGGTGTTGGTCGCTTCAGAGGTGGGGTATGGGGTCACTTGATCCCATCAGACCCATGTATTTATGGACTTGGGATAATGCCAAGAATAATGATGGTAGATAGGAATCAGCCATGGCATCAGTGTTTAGTTTCAAAATCTAGAGGAATGAAAGAGAGTCACAAAGACAAAATACAAGGACATGAGCCACCTTATAAGTGAAGGAAGAGGAAAGAGTCATCATTATCCAGGGGATCTGAGTGGGCCTAAACACAAAGATCTCCAGAGACTGCACTGGGGGCTGAAAAAATGGCACAAGCAGAGTTGCTGGGCTGTGAAAGTTTCTTGGGAGCATGAGGGAGAGACTTGGCCTTAATGGGTGACAAGTGTTTCTTAAAATGTGCTTCCCAGGGCCAGAGGGTTAGCTCAGTGGTTCCGGCGCCTGCCTCGCAAGCGCAAGGTCCTGAGTTCGATCCCCGGTAACCACATATAATGCTGGGCATGGAGACGCGCCCACCAACAATCAACACCACATACCACAGTGCCAGGCGTGGTGGCTCACGCCTGTAATCCCAGCACTCGGGAGGCAGAGACGGGAGGATTGCTGAGTTCACGGCGGCTTGCCTGGGCACCATAGTGAGCTCAGGGCCAGCCTGAACTACAAAGAGAGACCATGTCTCAAAAAAAAAAATGTGCTTCCCAGACACGCTAAGTCAGCAGGGGCTAGGATCCTTGCTACCAGGGCAGGTTCTGGGGCTCAACCCAGACCAACCAGTCAGTACCTGCAGGTAGAGCCAAGACTGCACTTCTTTTTATTTTTTCTGAAATGCAGTTCCTTAAAAGTAAAAAATGTTAGGCCGGAGATTTAGCTCAGTGGTTCTAGCGCCTGCCTCACAAGCACAAGGTCCTGAGTTAGATCTCCAGTAACCACATACAATGCTGGGTGTGGTGACACCTACCAGCAATCAGTACCACATACCACAGTGTCTGGCGTGGTGGCTCACGCCTGTAATCCCAGCACTTGGGAGGCAGAGGCAGGAGGATTGCTGAGTTCAAGGTTTACCTGGGCTACATAGTGAGCTCAGGGCCAGCCTGAACTACAAAGCAAGACCCTGTCTCCAAAAAAAAAAAAAAAAAAAAAGCAAAAAATGTTTATAGTTTAAAAATTGGGAAAATATTGTTAAATGAAATAAAAAACATCTAGTGTTTATGTCAATAGCAGCTAATACTTTGACTTTTTTCTTCTAAATCTTGTCTTCTAAAAATGTGTGATTATTTATTTATTTTATATTGCTTCCTTATTCTTATGGTATGTTCCAATTTGTTTTTGTAGATAAACAGCTTTATTTTTTGATAGTAAATACATTTTTTTTGAGACAGGGTCTTGTTTTGTAGTTCAGGCTGGCCCTGAGCTCACTATGTAGCCCAGACAAGCCTCAAACTCACAGCAATCCTCCTGCCTCTGCCTCCCAAATGCTGGGATTACAGGTGTGAGCCACCATCCCTGGCATTGTGGTATGTGGTACTGATTGCTGGTGGGCATGAGTCATCATGCCTGGTATTGTTGTATGTGGTTACTGGGATCCAACAGGGACCTTGAGTTTGCTAGGCAGGCACTGTAACCACTGAGCTAAATCTCTGGCCCATTAAATACTTATTTTTAAAAAATTAAAGACACATTTCATTGCTTATGATTTTCATCATAAATATCCTATTAACCACATGGCTACTCATTCCTTTTTATTTATAAATGGTTCTGTGATAGCTATCTTTGTGCATATTGCAATTTCTGTTTTGGAATTCAGGATATTCTACAAAGAAAAGATTCTAAGAGTGGATTTACTGGGCTAATGGGCATAGAATTTGGAAAATGATTTCTATTAGCAACAAAGAGCTATTTCCTCCTTGACCTTGGAATAAGACAGGGCCCATTTGACCTGAATTAAGAACTCTCACTCTTAAAATATAAAATAACCTGATAGGTTAAAAAGCATACCTAGTTGTTTTACTTTGACTTTTAAAATTTGTTTTTATCATTTTATAAAGTCTATTCAGCACAGTTACCTGTTTATGTCCTACTTTTTTTTTGTTTTTGCTTTTTGGAGACAGGGTCTCCCTTTGTAGTTCAGGCTGGCCCTGAGCTCACTATGGTGCCCAGGCAAGCCTGTCTCTACCTCCCGAGTGCTGGGATTACAGGCGTGAGCCACCACGTCCAGCATTGTGGTATGCGGTGTTGATTGTTGGTGGGCGTGTCTCCACGCCCAGCATTATATGTGGTCACCGGGGATCGAACTCAGGACCTTGCGCTTGTGAGGCAGGCGCCGGAACCACTGAGCTAACCCTCTGGCCCTATGTCCTACTTTTTTTGTAGGACATTTTAAATTATCAGTTTAAATTAACTTGTATTAATTATTCAATGCACACATAATGTTTTTACAACACGTTGCTTGACATCTTTTTTCTTTTGGTGGCACCTAGGATTGAACCCAAAAATATTCTACCACTGAGCCACATCTCCACCCCTTGAGACAGTGTATCACTAAAATGCTCAGGCTAGGCTCAAGCCTGTCATCCTCCTGCCTCAGCCTCCTCAGTAGTGGGAATTACAGGTGAGTACCACTGTACCTGGCTAAATTTTATTTATCTTTGACAAAATAGAAGTTAAGATTTTTAAGTGAACCATTACTTTTTCCCACTGGTACATTCACCAGGAATCTGATTAAATGCTCTCATTTTATTGTATTTTAAAATCTTTGAATCTTTATATTTATTGATGTATGTTTAGTGAAATGGTGTAAGGGAAGGGCTGGAACTTCCCCAATACACACCAAATAACTAATCAGATAATTAACCAAATTATTAATCAGCTAGTTCAAAATAATTCTTTGAAATAATCCTTTTTCCTCTCAGGTGTTAGAAGTTACATTCATCATATATTTTATTTTTATCTTATGTTAGTAATAAGTTGTTTTAATTTTTATGACTCATTATATTTTAGTTTGTTTTTCTTTTTTTGAGATAAAGTCTTACTATGTACTTCTGGCTGGCCTTAAACTCACAGTGTACCCCAGAATGGCCTTAAACTCTGAGAGATCCTCCTGCCTCAGCTTCCCAGGCTCTGAAATTATAGGTCTACACCCCACACCCACCAACATTTTAGCATTTGGATATAGCAAATTTCTTTTCATAATATTTTTACTCATTTTCTCATAATTTTACTATTTCTCCAAGCATAATTTTTTATTATTTTGCATAATTTTTATTGGAATGGCAATGAGTGTATTAATTATTTGGGGAAGATTTACATCTTTACACTACTGGGTTTTTCTTTTGAGGCACATATTTTCATTGTTTCTTTAAAAGTTCACATATTGGGCCGGAGGGTTAGCTCAGTGGTTCCAGCGCCTGCCTCGCAAGCGCAAGGTCCTGAGTTCGATCCCCGGTAACCACATATAATGCTGTGGGGGAGACACGCCCACCAACAATCAATGCCTCATACCAAAATGCCGGACATGGTGGCTCATGCCTGTAATCCCAGCACTCGGGAGGCAGAGACAGGAGGATTGCTGAGTTCGCGGCGGCTTGCCTGGGCCACCATAGTGAGCTCAGGGCCAGCCTGAACTACAAAGCAAGACCCTGTCTCAAAAAGCAAAAAAAAAAAAAAAAAAAAAGTTCACATATTGCCACCATTGTGAAAAAATTTTGTTTCTTATGTTATAGTATGTGTCATTTTGAACACTAACGGGATTATACTAATTTACCTAATTCAATCTCCAAAAACCATAATGAAGAGAATATTTTTATCTTTATTTCATAAATTAGGAAACTAAGACTTACAAGGTGGGATTCCTACCCAGATTTTCTCTTCTGATGGTTTCAGTGTCAGATTTTTGCCATTGTACTGCATGCATGATGTGAAAGCTATTGCATTGTTTTTGTGCTAATCTTCCCTGCAAAATTTAGGGTTTTGAGAAAACTACAAGTGAATTACAGATTTCAAAGTAACATTCTTCATGCCCAGTTATGGTCTAGTTGATAAGCTCTCTACTACATTTCAGAAAACCATCATAATAGAAATAAGAATTCTCCATTAGCTGTCAGTGGAAGTGATTAGAAGAATTTTAGGAAGGCTGTGTTAGCATACATAATTTTGTTTATCACAAATGCTTTCATTTAAAAATTGCCTCTCCTGCGATGGGGATTTAGCTCAAGTGATACTGCACTTACCTTGGAAGCACAAGGGCCTGAGTTTGATCCGTACTATCAAAAAAAAAATTGTCTCTCCTATAGCCTGGGCTACATGATGAGTTCAGGTTAGGGTTAGCTACCCTAACCCTAACCCTAATCCTAAATCCAGCGCCTTAGACCACTCGGCCATGCTACCGCCCGGCTCCTAACCCTAATCCTAAGGGAGAGCCTGTCTCAAAAAACTAAAAAAAAAAAAAAAAAAAAAAAAAAAAAAAAAAAAAAAAAAAAAAAAAAAAAAAAAAAA
>PVIC010009636.1:0-45134 GCA_004025085.1 Thryonomys swinderianus
TGGGCAGAGATGGTTATGGAAACACAGCCGTTGGAGTCAGTGAGGTTAAAGACAGTCCCCAGTGCCAGCGGATGGTGGCCGAACGGTAACGCGCAGACCCTCTGACGGACACGGAAGTGGACAGAACTACTTTAGCAAATAGCCCGGCACTGCCTATTCAAGTTAGATACACGCAGACCCTGTGCCACGAGCATTCTAGAGGAAAATGCATGCTCATGGCACCAAAATCCACGGACAAGTACACTCAGAGGCAGAATTACGGATAAGACCCTTAAACCAGAAAGAACCAGGATGAGAAGGTGGCTGGGTGAACGTGACGGAGTCACCCAGCGAGATCCTACAGGGCAGCTGGGTAACGACGCTGACACACGGTCACATCGGTCAGCCGCGAGCACGCTGTCCGGTGAGAGAAGCCGGCCGTGGAGAGGCCACGCCGTGTTAGGCCGTGTCCCTGGCCGTTACTTAGGCAAAACAGACTGTGGGGACACAGGCTGGGAGAGTGGTTCTCGGCAGAGAGGAGGGAGCTGGGAACGACAGGAGAGGCTCGGCGCGGGGCGGGGACCGGATCCCCACTCGTGGTGGTCCAGTGTGCTCACCTTGTGAGGACTGGTGTCTTCACTTACAATGTGTGTGCGTGTCTGTCCGCGCGTCTGCTTCCTGTTACAGAATCTACACACGGAGCGGTAGGTCACTCGCCCACTGGGCTGTTTGTTCACTGAGTCATTCAGCAAACCTTTGCGGAGGGCTGGCGACAGTGTGGCCACAGTGCCTGCCCCCGCGGGCCCAGCAGCGTGACTTTCTCGGGTGAGGAAAGTGTCCTTGTGCCCTGGACAAGATGAGAAAACCGTCTGTCACCGCGAGTCGCTGGGATTGCCACGGTCTGACCGCACCGTGACCGCCCGTCCAGTTTCCGCGAACTATGAGCATTTCCTGCGTCGAGGACTTTTCCTCCGCTCTGAGAAGGTGACTTATCAGTGCGGGCAACAGAAGCGGGTGTGTGTGCAGCGATGTTTTCCTTGCTGAGGATCAGAGCCAGGAAACAACTAACACACTGTCCCGCCCTCCAGAAGCTCCAGCTTGGACAGTGGTCAGCGCGTGACGCGGCGAGGGGAGTGATACGCTGGACTCGGCCACGAGCCACGGGCGTAGACTGGGGCCCGGAGCCCCCTGGCTGGGCATGCGATGCCGCCTTGTGGGAGAGGGGTCCTGGGCAGGCCCGGCAAGGCTTCCAGGAGGCCCAGGACCAGGAGGAAACTTCTGTCGGACAGAAACGTGAGGGGAAAGACGGTCTAGCACAAGGACCTGAACAAACAAGACAGGATTTTTGTGCTCTTTTTTCAGCTTATTGTGGAAATTGCAGCAGCCTGTGTAGACAGACGGTAGTGGGCAGTGTACAGAGGCGGACGGAGTCCTGAGGGCGGCCCGGTGGAGAAGGGTAGGAGCGTGACGCAAGGAAGTTGACCGCCGCCATACAAACCCAGGAAGGGAGCGCGGCTCCTTCGCCCCAGTCTGACTTCCTACTTCCGGGCGTCCCTGCCCCAGTCTGACTTCCTACTTCCGGGCGTCCCTGATGGCGGGCAAGGCCAGGGAAAGGTCGCTCCCTAGTGGCCAGTTTAGGAACACCTGGTTGCCTGTAATAATTTTGGTCCAGAATGAAATATTTAAGGGCTTTTCAAAATCTCAAAGGTATATAAACCCACTGAAGATGTGTGTAAAGAGCGATGCGGCTCCCAAGATAGTTACCATGTAGAGGAACCAAGTAAACAGAGCCCGGATCTAGTACTAATGCCTGACTTTAAAGTTAGAGAACCACCAGGCCGTCTGCTCCTCCAAGAGCCCCAGGAGCTACCAGTTCCCCCAGAGGCCTGAAGGGCACTTTGCCTTTGTGCCCACTTGCACGTGGGTGAACACCTGCATAAGTGGCACAGCCAGCAGGTCTTCCGGTCACAGTCTAAGCCTCCCTCGTCCAGTGCAACCAGCTGCCATCAAGATGGACATCGGAGGGGCCGGAGGGTTAGCTCAGTGGTTCCGGCGCCTGTCTCGAAAGCACAAGGTCCTGAGTTCAATCCCCGGTAACCACATACAATGCTGGGCGTGGAGAGTCACACCCATCGGCAATCAATACCACATACCACAGTGCCAGGCATGGTGGCTCACGCTTGTAATCCCAGCACTCGGGAGGCAGAGGCAGGAGGATGGCTGAGTTTGAGGCTTGCCTGGGCTACATAGTGAGCTCAGGGCCAGCCTGAACTGCAAAGTGAGACCCTGTCTCAAAAAAAAAAAAAAAAAAAAAAGATGGACATCGGAGAACCGGAGTCTCTAGGGACTTTAAAGTTTCAGAGTATTTTCAGCAGCCTTTCAGAGACGTCTTGGAAGCTGAGGGCTCCTGGGAGTGACAAGAGCCATCTTGGTCCCGGTGGGCCTCCCCTGAGCCCTGCAGGGGCCCCTGCTGTCCTGATGAGGGGGCCCCACGGCTTGCACATGAGCACTGCAGTTCGGAGCGTGCTGCCAGCTGAGGTGCTCCCGTGTGCCTGGGCGGTCCCAGCGGACTGTCATGTATGTGGACAACCTGATCGTGGCCTTCTGAGCACAGAAGTTCCGTTTTCCACAGAACAACCCACTGTCCACGTGGGTTCATCAACACTGACGTTTTCAGTGTACACACACCATGCAGATGGGGGACACGGGCTGAGGGTCTCTCAGGCCCCCAGAAGTTCCCCTGGAGTCTGAGGGTCACGCGTACAGCTGCTCTGCTCAGGGACTCAGGCTGGGGTAGGGCACCTTGGCCCTGTGTTGCCTCCACGCCTGCCCCAAGTCCGGGGCACTGTTCTCTGTGCTGCTACCTTTTTGTTTCTGCTTTGTTTTCTCGTCATGGTGCGGCTGCTTTCAGAACTCAAGAACACGGCTGGATCTTTTTTTTTTTTTTTTTAACGACTGGATCTTTACCTCTGAGTTGTTTTGCCCAGGAAAGGGCGGCTTGCAGAACAGTCCACGCAGGGGCTTTGTGGCTGACGGGCAGAGCACAGAGAAGGCACCGGGGGTCTCCGAGCTCCTCCCCTGCAGGCCCTGAATACGCCTGGTGGGTGGGGGCCGGCAGCTGCTGACCAGGGCCCTCTGTGCGTGGCTGGCGTCCTCTGCGTGTACGGACAGCAAGACTGTGGGGGCGGCTAAGTCCAAGGCCCACCTCCTGGGCTGCACTTGTGGCTTGGGGATGAGCAGTGGGGCCTGCGCTTCCACCTGCCTCGAAGAAGGAGGACAGCACAGAGCCAGGTGGGCTTGGCACGGCCAGTCCCCACTGAGGCCTGGATCCGGGCCTCTCAGCCCCTAACCGTTACCGTCTCTGGCTGCTCTGGGGAGCGGAGGTGACTGTCCGGCCTTCCCCCAGCGCCCGCCCCGACCGCTCCAGGCTGGCCCGGGGACACAGCTAGCTCACGGCACTCAGATGGGTTTTTGCCGACTGCAGAGTGGCCTGCGTGACATCTGGGCAGACACAAGGGTTCCGGGGGCCCTTGGAGCCCAGACAGGGAGAAGGCACAAGAGTCTGGCGTCCCTGAGTACCTACTGTGTGCTCAAGAGAGTCCTCAAGACAGTCCCGGGCCGGGAGGACGGCACTCGGGCCTCCTGAGGAGCCAGGCTGGGAAAGGGGTGCGTCCAGGGGACACTGGACCCCGCTGGGCTCCTCCCTCCCCCAAATATTAACAGTTCTGCTGGGTGAGGCCTCGGCAGGCTCACCTCACCGCAGGGCTGGCCCTTTGCGCTCTGTTTTCCTGTTCCCAGGCTTACCGCTGGCTTTCCAACTGGGATCTGCTCCCTCCAACAGTCTCCCTCCCTTCCAAATGGCTTTTAAAATCTATTTGCTACCAGGAAAACCGCTAGATTAGTCTGTGGCTTACACCTCCGGGTGCCACACAGAGACCACTTTGTTGGAGCAAATGCTTGGTTTGCTGCCTTCTGTGGGGACTCCACGGCCGACATGACTGCCCTGTGGCCTCCGCAGAGGAGAGTGCGCTCTCCTACCTGCCGTCCTGCCACGGTGACCGACCTCGGGACTGGCGCCTCGTGCCAGGACCCCGATTCTGGAGCCTGGTGGCCGCAGGCAGATCCCGAGGGCCGTCCGTTCCTCACTGGTCCGGGAGAGCACAGGCTGAGCTGAGCCGGTGCCTTAAGGTGCCTCCAGACTGTCTCCGGCTCGCTGGTCATGGGAAGAAATGGAACCCAGGGGGGTCCAGTCTGAGCCCACTGTTATTCTGAAATATAATAATTGCCACGGAAGTAAAATTCCTGCCGTTCGTCTCATTCCTGTAACACCATATTGCCACCCTCTGGCCAGCACCTCACAGGAGAGTTGAGTGTCCCGCCTGCTCAGAATGGAATCAGCTACTGACCTTTAAACCAGACACGGGTGTGGTCATCTGTGCTGTAACCCCTGACGCGTCTGGAGCCTGCAGACCCAAGCACCAGTCCCAATCTCTTTGCCTTCCTGCTGAAATTCGCTTCCAATTTAAGGTTAGAAATTACGAGTTTCAATTTTTTAATTTTAAATTTTACCTTAGCTTTGAATTATTTAAAAATGACAATAGATGCACTGCCTGGCGCTAAAGGGGAGTTGTGTTGTGTGCTGACGAAGGACCTCGTCGCAAGCCCGACCCCGCACGCACTGGCTGCACAAGCCTGAGCCTCGGTTTCTCCACTGCAGGGTGGAAATGAGGTTCCGCCACACTGAGCCATGCGAGATAAAGCGCAGGGGTTTGCTGCTAGGGACGCGCTGGTTTAGCTTCCTGTATCAGAGGAATAAACATCCTATTAACAGGCACACATCTCTCGTACCATTTCCTCAGAACTACGTGACAGAATCACCCTTCGAAAGTGCAAATCTCATACATGATGGTAAAAGCAAAAGCAGATCCGATGGCAGAAGCGTTTGCTTTTTAACTCCGTGGGTGTCATGATTCAGATCCAGGTGTCTCCCAAGCCTTACGTGCTGGACGTGGGGCTCGTGGACGGTGACGAATCATGGGCGCTGTGCACGCCAGTGGTTGACCCGCTGTGAGTTCCTGGCTGAGCTGTTGCCAGGGGGTGGGGCCTGGCCAGAGATGGCCACGGGGGCCATGACCTGGAGCACGCTGGGAAAAAGCGAATGCTTACTACATCGGTGCCGGACAGGAAGTAACTCAGAGCAAAAAAAAGGACAGGTCATTTCTTACTGATAAAGCGATCAGTTCACCAGGATGACGTCACAGTCCTTAACGTCTGTGTCTCAACAACAGAGATTCGTGATACACGAAGGAAGAACTGCTTGAACTGAGAGATATAATAAAAAATGCACAATTTCAAGAACTCTCACAATAATTGATAGAACTACCAGATAGGAAGTCAATAATGATATGTGAATCTTGAATAACATAAGCGATATTTCCTGTTCTTTTATGAACACACCAGACAACAGCAGAATATACATCCTTTTCGAGTACACATAGAATGTTTACTGGCATCACCTGTAATGCAAAATAAGTCTCAGTGTGTTTAAAATGGTCCAAGCTATACAAGGTCTATTTTCTGACCATGATGACTCTAAAGAGCCCTGTGGAAACCAACCCAAGAGTCAAAGAAGAAACAAAGGGAAAAATAGAATGTACTTCAAATTATATGAAAATGACAACCCAAATGGGGAAGAGTTCTGATAGCACCCAATCTTTATTTCAGGGATGAACAAGTCCCATAATAGTAGGGAAAAATGGTGGGACCAAAATTAATATATATCTACCCAAACTAGTCAGAAAGAAAAAAGACATGAATTACCTAGAGTAGGAAAGGAGAGAGAAGACATTGCTGTCGATTCCACTGATGCTCAAATGTAGCAGCGAAGTATTATCAAGAATGTTATGTCAGGGCCGGAGGGTTAGCTCAGTGGTTCTGGCGCCTGCCTCCCAAGTGCAAGGTCCTGAGTTTGATCCCCAGTAACCACATACAATGCTGGACCTGGTGACTCACGACCACCAACAATCAATACCACATACCACAGTGCCGGGCATGGTGGCTCATGCCTGTAATCCCAGCACTCGGGAGGCATAGGCAGGAGGATTGCTGAGTTCGAAACTTGCCTGGGCTACATAGTGAGCTCAGAGCCAGCCTGAGCTACAAAGTGAGACCCTATCTCAAAAAAAAAAAAGAAATGAACTATTGATATTCAACACAGCATGGGTGGAAAGCAATTTATGCTTAGTGAAGAAACTCATAGAAAAGAGTACCTAGTGTATGCTTCATCTAAATGCAATTAGACAATGGAAACTGATCTACAATGACAGAAAGCAGACCAGTATTTGTGGGAGGCCCAGGTGGGACTCAAGGTGAGACAGGAGAGACGTGGGGATCTTTGGGGTTAACATGTGCTTGTATTGTCTTCGCTGCTCTCCTGGGCTGAGTACAGGAGGGAAGAGGATGCCGTGTGCTCCTGTTTCTTCCCGCCTTGCATGCGTCCTGCTTCTAGAATGAACCCTCGCTCCCGCGGGGGGCACTGCCTCTCCCTGACCCTCAGTGCTGGTGACTCTGGGGGAGGCTGACCCCAGCTTCCCGTAGCGTGGCCATGGTTTAGGTTTGTCCCATCAAAGTCCCTTATTCCAGTCGTAGCCATGTGCCCAGAAATGGTTCAAGCCAGGCCAAGCAGAGCCGGGGAGGCTCCACGCCAGGGATTGTGTTGGCAATACTGGCAAAGAAGCTCCTTTGCACGGATCTGAGGAACAGAAGCGTGGCGGAGCGCACAGAGGGCTGGCGTCAGTGACGTCACGTGGGGCCGTGCTGAGCGGCCTTCCGGGTAGCCGCCGTCTGCCGTCCGAAGCTTAGATCTGGGGCACAGCAGGAAGGGGCTCCCAAGGTCCGGCCACCGAGGGCACCGCGTGACATCTGCTGTCTTGGATGAGCCCTGGGGAGCGTCAGTCGCCCTGTCTGGAAGTTTTCTATGTGAAAACCTTCGAGAAGCATGGAGACTGCTCACCGTAGCTCACACCAGCTCTCCAGCGGCCTAAGTGTGTCCACAGACGACCACAGGCCTGGCCTCAGGGCAACTGCGGCCTCCTGAGGGGCCTGAACAGACCCTCCCACCTGAGCTGCTCCCAAGTCCTCGCCCACGCACGCCATGCAGAGGAGCCGCTCGGTGCCCGGGGAGCTCGCTGTGCAGCAGGAGATCAGCAGCACAGCATTACTGGGTTACACTGTGCTCAAAAAGTGCAGGCCAGACCCTCGTGCGAGCAGAGTAGGGGGGATGGAAAATCACCTGGCTCTTTCTCAAACCCACTGAACCTGTTTCTGCTGTAGAGGTTTCCGCTTGCTGTCTCCCCTGCCTGGAAAAGGCTTCCTCTGGACACTGGGGCCGCTAATGTCGTGGCCCTCAGCACTCCTGCCGCCTGCGCAGGAGCCTCCTGCAAGAACTCCGCCCGCCACACGCCACCCCTTTGCTGTCTGTGTCCACAGAATTTGGTCTGCTATGGAACCATCCTGTTTCTACATTTGTTTATTAGAGAGCGTGTCTTCCGCCAGCGGGGCATGAGTCCCACGCGTGCTCAGCAGGGTGGGAGTGGCCCCCAGGGCCTGAGCCCCAGCACTGCATCTCACTGCTGTTCTTGAAGATTTGGCTTCCACGCTCATCAGACGTGGCCTCCAGGGCCCAGGTTACGGAGGAGGTGAAGAGGTTCACCTAGGTGCAGTGACCTAACACAGGTGACACTTTCAAGCCTCATCTCAGGGTCCAGGGCAGCGGAGGCTGAGGAGGCTGAGGAGGCTGAGGAGGCTGATGAGGCTGAGGAGGCTGAGGAGGCTGAGGAGGCTGAGGAGGCTGAGGAGGCTGAGGAGGCTGACGAGGCTGAGGAGGCTGAGGAGGCTGACGAGGCTGAGGAGGCTGAGGAGGCTGAGGAGGCTGAGGAGGCTGACGAGGCTGACGAGGCTGAGGAGGCTGAGGAGGCTGAGGAGGCTGAGGAGGCTGAGGAGGGCTGCAGGCACCGCGTCCTCAGGGAGGACCGGGCCGGGAAGCGGAGGGCGGGGAGGGTGAGGCTTCGAGGAGAGCGGTCCCGGGAAGGCCGCGCACTGTGGGTGGGCCGCCGCGTCCCTGCAGCCGGCCTGGGATCGGGGGACGTCTCCGAGGGCGCGGGGGACCCAGGCCCGGAGCCCACCTGGGGAGGCGCGAGCAGCTGCTTTGCTTCCTGCCTGTCCGGGCTCTCCACTGGCCAGGCTGTGGCCCGGGGCAAACCCCACTCTGCCTCTGGGTGGCACCCCGGCCCTTGGATGGTGTCCGAGGGACCAGACGCCGCCCTTGAGCTGTGACAGTGGTTCCGAGTCCCAGAGCGGTGAATTCAGCCAGAGACGGCTCCCCTGCCCGAGTGGCGAGGCCGGGGAAGCTCAAAAGGCAGGGGGTGCGCGCCTCGTGCGTCCACACCCCACGGGAAGGAAGCGGGGCCGAGACCCGGCGTGGCCCGCAGGGTCGGGGGGAAGTGGGCTGGGTCCCGAGAGAGGCGCCATCAGCAAGGCTGTGGCCAACTCCCCGCACATCTGGCTCTGGGCTGCTCGTCCTCAGAGGCTCACACGGGCCGGCCTCGCGCGCTGGGGACATACATTTATACATATGTATATGCATATATTCATACATGCTAATTTATACATGTGTACATAGATCATAGGTGTGTCTGAGCTTCGAGTCCCAGGTCCACACACACATGTATGACTGACTATACACTTTTTCCCTTAGTATGACTTAGTTGAAGCAAAACAAAGCAAAACAAAAACCTGGTTCATCTCGTCCACCCCTGACACCGTGGTAGTAACTGGGAGGGTTCCCACCGGTTCCCTGTTTCCCGGGCTTAGGAAGTTCCAGGCTGCGGCGACTGAGCCCTCAGATCAGTGATCCGTCAGCACCGAGCTCACAGGAAAGATTTCGAGAGGCATCAATGACGCGGCCGGTGGAGGGTGAGGCGGCCGCAGGCTGGTGTGAGCGGCCGCCGCCCCGTCTGCGTCCTTCTCCGGGTCTCGCCGGCGCCGCCCCTTTCTGGCTGGGGCGGATGTTAGCTGCACACGGTCCGCAGGCTCTGGCTTCCACCCAGTCGCTGCAGACCTGGGCTGACAGATGCGGCGACTGTGCAGCCTCGTCTTTGCTCCTGCCCTCGCCGGCTCTGGTGCAGAGGAACAGGGGAATTCAGCCAGCGACGGGCCCCCTCGCCGATGTCCCCCCGCGCTTCTGCAGAGCGGCATCGCGTGGGCCCCGAGGGCCCTGGACTCTCTCCTGCGGGGCCTCCCGCGAGCATCTCCATAGCAGTCCCGAGCAGAGGGCAGCACGGAAACAAGCCCAAGACTCATGTTACACTGTGACTTGCTCCCAGGGCCTGGCCGTTTGTGCTCTGCCCCCACGGACTCCAACGTCCCTGCCAGATATGCCCCAGCCTGAGCGCAGCCCTCTGCCTGTCTCTTCAGCTACCGGCGGTGTCAGGTACTTCAGCACGGACACACCTGTACCACACATGCACCCGGCTTGGGGACGCAAGCGGGTGAATCACGGAACTGGGCTCTTGACCTTGTTCTGTTTCCTGCCTGATGATCTTTGGTCAAAATCCATGTACTTAGTGTAAAATAGAATTGAAATAAAATCAGGCAATATCTGGATCAATAATTATATTTCAATTCCATTAATGCAATAATTAAATTACATTACTATTAATTCTTCAATGTACTTTCTTTGGGGATAATACTTTTTTTCTTTTTTTTTGAGACTGAGTCTTGCATTATAGTTCAGGCTGGCCCTGAGCTCACTATGTAGCCCAGGCAAGCCTCGAACTCAGCAATCCTTCTGCCTCTGCCTCCTGAGTGCTGGGACTGCAGGCCTAAGCCACCACACCCGGCACTGTGGTGTGTGGTACTGATTGCTGGTGGGTGTGGTGACTCACAGTGTTGTATGTGGTTACCCGGGATAGAACCGGGGGCCTTGCGCTTGCCAGGCAGGCACCAGAACCACTGAGCTCAATCTCCGGCCCCTTTTAGGTCTAATTTTATAACCACATCTGTTCAGTTACAGTCGGTGATATGTATGACGTAGTCGACCCTCAGCTTAGGGACTCAATCGGTTCCCGAGGGCGCTTGTAACTCAGGCTGGTCCTGGAGGCTCAGGGCCCCGCAGCCTCACACGCCCTCCTGCGCGCAGGCCGCGCTCGGGGCCTGGAGAGACGCTGAGCCGGCCTTTCTCGGTGAGCCCCACCCGGAGGGACGCCGTCCTGTTCCTTCCAGAGATCCTCAAGGGAAAATCTATCTGAAGCCATCTGGCAGCACAAGGCCGGCATTCAGGTTACAACTTTGTTCATAAATTAAAACTAAAATTCTGGTCATAACAGAACTTGTTCAGGCCAATTGTAACTCGAGGGTGCACTGCACATACACATGAAAGAGGACGCCTTTTCCTTCAGTAAGGGCCAGCCGGGCCGAGGCAGCCATCAGGGTGAGACACACGGGCAGGTCGCTGGGTCCGGCCTAAGGCCCGACGGCGGCGGGAGCGGGTCACACGGTGCCAGCCTCGCCCGTCCCAGTGACGGCTGTTTCAGGCCTTTTATTTCAGGGAGGAACCAGGTGTGAGGCTCATTCTCTGCTTCACCAGCCTTGTCAGGCGGGCACAGGGCTCAGTCTAGACGGCGCCGACCCCTGGAGGGGAGGCTTGGGCTCAGGGACAGTCAGGCGGGAGGGTCTCCGCCTCCATGTTGGAGATGAGCCCTCCGCAGACTCCCTGGAGGATAATGACAACTGGCAATGACTCCACCCACACTTAGAGAGACCCGGGGAAATAAAGCAGGCGGTGCGGGGACTGCAGTCTCTGACACTCTTTTCCCCTCTTGAGAGTCACATGGCAGCTGTGGGATTTGCAGAGATCCTCACAGCACAGGGACGAGACAGCCACCGGGTCAGAGAAGGAAGCAGGTGGCAAAAATAATAATTTCCCTTTTGGGCTGAGTTAATATACTCGAGAAAACAGCTGTGCGGGGCGTGAAGGCTCTGATCCCAGCACCCCGTTTGGAGGTCACGCGAAGTGCGAGAACTTAATTAAGCTGTCGGGGTCCTTCACGTGGCCGCTGGCCGCTTCCCCTCATGAGTTTCCCCGGTGGGGAAACTGAGTCAGGGGCCCTGAGGAGCCGAGCCCTCTTGCGGTCCTGATGGGGTCCGGTGGCAGAAGTGCCAGGGAAGAGGGAAGGGTGGGCGCAGTGTTTCTGGCTCAGCCCGCTGCCAGCTCCGGCCTTGAGGCCTTTTGCGAATCTCCTCAAACGTTCCGCGAAGCTCTGGGATCCAGCCGGGGCCCAGGGGCAGGTGTCTGCAGGCACCGTGGCAACGGACTGGCACAGGCCTGCCCGACCCTGCCGGAGACCTGGCTGCACGTCAGCCTCCCGGCCTTCAAACACCTAACAAGCTTATGACTTAAACAGGCGGGAGACAGCCCGGTCACAGCCCATGACGAGCTGCCTCCGAACAAGCTCCTGCACCGGGGCCTCAGGCGCCTAAACACCTTACAGGTTCAGGGGAGGAAAAACGGCCATGGGGAGGAAAAACGGCCATGGGAACGCCCCAGCAACCTAGTTCTGTCCCGCGGACTTCTGACCCGAGGGCACCACAGAAGGGCTAGAAACACAACTTACCTTACTGTGCACTCCTTGGAGTTTAAAGATAAAATCAAGGTATAAAAATAACCTTACTTATAAAGTCATGAAAACGCCTACCTCCTTGTATAAGAAGCTGCCCAGGAAATTGTGTAAGTAGAAGTGAAATGAAGAGAGAGCGAAAAGAGAAACAAAAATCCCAATAAGAAGGCAGAGGTAGAGACAAACTCAAATTATAAAGCCAAACGCAGAAAAAGAGCAGGGTCACCATCCAGGGAGACGCGGGACGGGTGATTCCATAGAGCTAGCGCGCCATCTTGTGGGCATTGGGAATATTGCAGCGAGGGGCTTCCCGCACCTTAGTGTTTCATTAAGGTAATTGCAAACAGCAACCTGACTTTCTTGGTACTTTTCCAATGAACCAAATTACATTAAGCAGAGAAACAGCACTATCATTTGGTCCGCAGGTTCCCCTGATCTTCTAAGTAGAAACAATGGTTTATAGAATCTCTTCCAAACGTTAACATACTCAGAGTTAATGCTGAGCTAGGCTGGTGGTGGAGAAACCTTGGAACACCTGTGACCTTTTGACCACTTGCATTTACCCGGAGAAAACTGAAAAGCCTTGGTTCTGACCTTCCCTTGGGATCTCCAATAATAGCTAGCATTTACTGCATGCTCATTCTATAAGCTTTATGTTAAATTCTCATGATATGTCAAAAGGGATAATGTTTTCCCTTAAGGATGAAAAATGAGCACAAAAGAAATCTAGTGGCTTATTCCGTGTTGGTTCACTCAGCTAAGGGCAGACCAGAGTCAGATCTGGGCAGCCTGGCTGTGCCATCTGTGCCACCTGGAAAAACCAAATCGAGGAAGCATCAGGCACAGGCAGTATTTGTAAGCAATGCTTTATTTCAGTGCATGCCGGTACTTATGTCTGTTCCGTGTTCTTATCTAGAACACGCGTGACCAGAACAGGTGCCTACGATGGGTCGCAGCTGCGTGTCTGAAAGACGCTCACACAGACGATCATCTGGGTCCACTACAGGAAAAGAGAGACTGCGCAATGATGCCTTTTACTTTATGACTGTTTCTGTGCAGCATCCATATTGTAAAAATCATTATGGGATGGCGTTTCCTCCCTGTCATCAGGGACAGACTGAGGCTTTACGACCCACTGCCAGCGGATCTGGGACAGTGGTAAGATTTTCACTTTTTTAGGGATTATTATTCTCCCCAAAACTTGTGAGATCTTTTCTTTCATGGGGAAAGCAAGTGATTTTAGCGTCAAACACATTCCATCTCATTTTGCTGTGCATGAACTTTGTGTCAAAACACAGAAAAAAGACCGAAAGCTGGACCTTCACGAGACAAACTGAGGTTTCCAGGACGTGCAGTCAGCCACCCTCAGGCCCTGTCAAAACCAAAGGTGTCGGGCATTTATATGCCTCATCTGTAAAGTGCTAACAATAATTGGAACAAAATAGTCTGATCGTTTGCTAATGTCATTTAGTTAATCAATGTGGTTGAAATTTAAGGGTACAAAAATATCAGGTGACACCAAAAATAATGCTATGACAGCTTTTACACTTACATAATTTAGAAACGTACTCAAATTGAAAAACAGCTTCTTCTCTTACCATAGAAGTTTAATTCTGCCTTGCATTTTAGGGGTGTTAGAAGCCAAAAGATGGTTTGATAACTAGAACTTTCTGTATAAATACGACTCCTCAAAAAGAGGTTATAATTATGCCACCTGCCCACCGTCTCTCCTCCGGGTTTGGCATTACTTATTCTTCTTTCCAGTTGAGCCTACCACCAGCTTCAACATCCTGCTCAATTCTGTACTCTGGACCCGACTAATCAACAAAGGTGCCCACGTGTCCGTCTTCCCCCCGTTAGCAACGTCACCCTTAATGGACGTTCCGGGTTTGAACCCGGTCTGAGGCACTGGAGAGGGGAGGACAGCCCCACGCTACACGCTGCGGCTGGGCTGAGGTTTGGAGGCAAAGTACACACAGTGCACAGAGCAACAAAGGAAGAAGTTGCTTCCGAGGCCTGACACTTGCCAGGAGTGATACCAGCCCGCAGTGCAGACTCTAGTCAATTTCCATGTCAAGTGTGTCCTATGGACACGGGTAGACTTTATGGAGCTGTTTGTCTTCAAGGGGCCTCGAGCTTAGACGGGTCCTCACAGCGGGGCCTTTCCAGACCCTAGAACACTCTCCTGCCTCAGAGTAGAGAAGGCCCTGCCATGCAGGAGTTGGTCATATTTGATTTAGAGAAAGAAATAAATATAAGGGGAATTTCTAACTCCGTGTGTCAGAACACAAAATCTGTACAGTTACACAATACTTAAGAGTTTAACCCTGAATTCCTCATCACGACGTGGGGGCTGTGAGGACCCCACACGGACCACCCTTAACACGAAGGTAGAAGCAAACACTGGCTTCTCTGGAGAGCCCCGAGACCGTGAGGCCTTGGACGCCCCCTCGCTCGTGTCGCTGACCCCGTGACCCGTCCTGCGGAGCGGTCCTGACCAGTTCCCTCTTACCGGCCTGACTTCCGAGCTGTAAGAGGCTGTGCCCGGACCGCGTCCCGCACAGAGCCGGTGCCGGGGAAGCCCGGGGACGGGGCAGGTGCCCGGCGCGCCGAGGGAGTTTCTGCGACACCCACACGCACGTGTATCTCTAGAACCATTGCACCTGCGCTCTCCGAAAACATCGAATAAAAATTGCACTGAATTAGTCACATATCCTCGGACTGAACCTGTCGGGGCCATACCTGCTCTGTGGACCTCACTAGTGAATCACTGAATTTCCCCACGTGAAATTCCTATTTGGCGTATCTCAGGAGGGTATTCAAATCTCCATGTTTATAATACAATATAATCTTTTAAAAACTCATCTTTTAATAGGTCATCCGAATTTTATTTGCTAGCGTGAAGGATCACCTGAGACCTTTTACAACGTGAGAATGTAACTTTCAAGCGAGTCACGACGTGCGGGCTCCTTCCGGTTTCCTGCGCGCGCAGGGCCGGCCCGACCGCGCTTGCCCCGGACCCTCCCTGCACCTCCGCCCCGCTGCCCACATCTGCGGTTCTCTTTGGAAGCCAGAGCCCAGCGACGCCTCTTCCGTGTTAAACACCGAGGCTCTTGGCTCACGGGCCCCGCGTGTCCCCAGAGGACGGGCCTGTGAGCGCCGGGCGCGGGCCGCGGGCCTCTTCCCCGGCAGCCCACGGCCCACCCGCACCCGGACGCGGGGCCCCGCCGGCTCGGCGCTGTTTAAGAGGCTCGTCAGCGTGTTAGGGGTGGCATTTTCCATACCTTTCCCCGAGGTCTGGAGAGCAGAGCGCCCGCGAGCAGCCGGGAGCTGTTCACAAGAAAGCCAGACCGCAGCGGAGGGCGGGTCGCCGTGTCCGCGGACGTGGCGCCCCAGCCGTCGGGCGGGCGGACGGGACGGCCCGGCTCTCAGGCCGCGGGAGGGACTGCTGGGACCCAGCCCTGGGCAGAGGCCCCGCGCGGGAGCCGCTGTCAGAGCCAGGAGGCACCAGGCCCCTGCCCCGGGGCCCAGCACAGGGACCTCGTCCTCCGCTCGCACTGGGCAGGGACGTGCTACAGCACCAGGGGCGTGTGGCTTCCTTCCCGGGGCCAGGGCCGTCGAAGGGGGTGTCCGGGCTTCCTCTGAGGGACCCGTCACCTAATTTCCATCCCCGAGTCCCCACGTCAGCGCCTCCCCTTCTTGACGAAAACCTGCTGCAGCCCCGGCTTTCCAGGGAAGGAAAGGCCCTCACGGGGCCCCACTCCGCCCGCCTCTCACCAGTAGGTGGCAGCGGCAGCCGAGGGCTGCAGCTGAGGCCGCTTTTGTGTTGCGGGAGCCCCAGCCCTAGGGAGGTACGGCAGGTCCTCGGGGCGACGTGAGAGCATCCACAGGAGTCTTTCAGCAGCCTGGACCCCCTTTCCCTCCACCAGGCGGCAGCCCCCGTAGAGAAACTTCTAGTCTGGAAAAACAAGCAAACACAAACAAACGAAGAACCGCTGTCAGGACACCTGGGGCTTGACGGTTCGGGTCCGTCCTGGAGAGCTCCGTGCTTCCCACGTTCCCGTCGTTTAGTAAATCATGAGCTTCTGAGCACTGAATGAAGAAAAAATCCTGCTGACAAGATGGGCTGGCAGCAGGCTGAACGATGACTGGCGTGAGTGGGGGAAGATCTTAGGTGAACGATCAGTTCACCGGCTCCGTGTTCTTACTAACACACGGACCAGGCCACCGCACAGGCCACCACACGGGCATGTGCCGGTGCTGGGCTCCCCCGGGACCGACGTCCCCCAAGGGGGGCAGCATCTCGGGCAGGAAAACGTGACCTAGATAATATGCTCTATAACCTCCAGCCAGCATTCGGGAGGCTGAGGCAGGAGGATGGCTACACATCGGAGGCCAGCCTGAACTACGCACTGAGACGTTGTCTCTATAGATAAAACAAAGACGGAAAAGCTAAGAGCTCCAGGGAGAGGGAAACGGTCCAAGCAGAAGGGGGACAGTGCTGGGTGGGAGCGCTCAGTCGACCTGGGCCGGGCCGAGTTCTCCAAGCTGCGGCTCCGCTCTGGGGCCCAGCAAAACAGCCCCGGGAGAGGGAGAGGGCTCACCGGCAGAGACAGCCCGAGGGAGGCGCCCAGAGCATCTCCAAGGGTCAGCGGCCAGGCTCAGGCCAGACGGACCTACGCAGGTTCCCCTCAGCCCTTGCCGACAGCTGAGGCCCAGAGAGACTGAGTGACCCCGGGGGCTCCGGCGCGCTCCGGGCATCACCCCAGCTCCTCCCCGGCCCGGGCCGCCGGGGTACTGGCCATCAAGGTGACGCCCTCCGGGTGCCCTTTCTCCTGCGGTTCTCCTAGTCTGCGTGCTGTGCTGGGCCTCAGACAAGACCAGGCCACAGCCCCCCAGGCTCTTGCCGATGCAGCCCCGTGCGTGGCAAGACAACAGAGTCGCCCAGGGAGCGCGGGGGCTGGCTGTCCTCTTGCCACGCTGGTGACGTCTGCCTACCTAAAGCCAAAGAGAGCAAAGAAACGTGCGGGTGCCCAGCAGTCTCTCAGCGCTGGTTCGGAAGGCAGAATCAGGAAGTGTGTGAGGGGCGTGTGTAGGAGGTGTGAGCCAGGGGAGAGGGCCGCAAACCCTGCAGGTCCTCTCTCCCTCTCTGCTGGCTGGAGACAGAGCCAGGGTAGATTCAGGCCTGTGTGGTTCTGCCCTCTGCCAGGCTCCTGGGTGAGAGGGCCGAGGGCAAAGCTCCACGAGGCGCCCTCCCCACCCGCGTGCCCCGGCGGGCCTGGTTTCCCCCCTGTACTGGGGCGGCAGCGTCGACCTGGACGGGCAGCTCAGAAAACAGACAGTGGCCATCTGGGCTCCGGGACCCTGCTGGGTCTTTCTCTCTTAAAAACACCCTTTCCTCCCCTCTGCTCCCCACCGGCCTCACGCTGGGCTCCCTGCACTCACGGGAAGAAAAGCTATGTCAGAAGCAGAGTTTGGGTTAAAATAAAAAGAAAGGGGCTAGCACTTCTTAAATCCATGATTACTGGAAGCGGGTAGCTGGTTCCTCTTTTCAGTGTTTTGTTTTGGTTTATACACAAAAGATATATATATATATATACACCAGAAGGTCCCCGTGCCTCCTTTCCAGCGTCAGTAACTGAGGCGCAGACTGACCCGCTTCACCGCCCTTCGGGGGTGTTTGAGGTGTACCCCTGCCACCACGGTTTCTCTACCGTGCGCCTTTGATGGGAGTTCATTATGGAAATAGCGTGTCATTATTGTGTATTATACAATTAACAACTACTGTGTGCTGTCACCTAATCACCGCACTCAGGGGCACTTAACTGTCTCTAGAAGCCTCCCCCATGGCTGGGTCCGCTCCTCCTTCCAGCCGCGTTTCCCGGGACGTCTGCGTGCTGGAGAGAGGGCTGGGCGGCGGCCAGCACCAGGCGCACTAGAGGCTGAGCCCCCGGGGCGTTTCCTCGCTGCCGCCCGGACTTCCTCTGCGTGTGCCGGGGCACACGGGTGCTGTCTCCCTGACACCCGGCTCCTCTGTGCTCTTCAGCTGCCCCGTCCAGTCTTCCCTGGGGTCCTGCCCATTTGGCTCATTATTTTCACTTTATCACGAGGGAAAAACACCGCGTCGGCCATTCAGGACGTGGCCAGAGTCACGGGGAGGAGGGCGAAGAAGGCTGCCCGCCCTGCTCTCGCGGGACCCCGCACACCTCCAGCGAGCAGGCCGCACGGTGGGGAGAGGACAGAGTGGACCCCGGGGGAGATTCTGATGGAAAATTTAGCCTCGCATTTCAGGCTGGAATCTCCAGCCTGTGCCAGTCTGTGGGACGGGGATCTTCGGGGCCAGCTGGCCGCTCCGGCTCCGGGGAGAGGCATGCCGGGCATCGGGCGGGCGGGGCTGCTTCAGGCGGCAGGAGTCCCCGGTGCTGTGAGAATCACCTCCCGACCCTGTCCATCCCGGGCACCCGCGAGGACCCTGGAAAGACAGAGCCCCAACCCCATCGCCCACCACCCCGCTCTCCTTGTTCTGAAAATGGACGAAAAGTTCAACTAAGTAGACTAGACAAAGCGAGGGCAGTTTGGATGAAACAAAGATCACCTTGGAGAGGAGAAATTAGGCTGAGATTTGAAGGGTGCCTCGGGATTTTCGCCAGACTCTTTCATTCATTTCCCCTTTTTTTTCCCTGTCCAGGCCAGTTCCTAGAGGCGATGAGTCCCGAGCCCTCTGTCCCGTTTCTGTGTCTCCGGCGAGGGCTGGGGGGGGGGGGGGGGTAGCTCCGCCTCCCCTCCCCCTCCGCTCGCTGAGGGACCGCTGGGGTGAGGACCAAAGACAGAAGAAGACAGAAACCACATTCACAGATAGCGGCTGCCTTCTGGAGGGATTTTCTGAGAGGGTTTAAACAAAGGGCCTTTCTTCTTCCTCCCGGGTGAGCAGAATGGCCCATCCCCGGGAGTCCTGCTCATAAAGGGCTTATTGTGTCGGGCTAAGTTTCAGAGTCCAAACAGACCAGCAAACGAGCCACAGGATCAAGAGTTTGCGGCGAGCGTGGGGCTGACCACGCGGGGGTCTGACTGCAGCACAGACGAGGCCCGGCCAGGCCCGCCGGGCTCCACAGCCCCGGGTGAGCGCGTCTGGGGACTCACACACCGCGAGCCTGCTCCACCTTGTCTTGAGCGCCGACCGGCCCTCACCAGAGGGTCACTCAGCGCGCAGGAGTTAACGTTCCGCGCTGCGCCAGGGGTGGGGGAGGGCCAGGTGCCAGATTGGCACACTCTGCTCTCTGAGTTAGAGCAGGATAGAGAAAATTAAAGCAGAAGTGTGCACACGCTACGTGCCGCAGTAAAACACTGGGTGTAGGCTCTGGAACTCCTGCTGCCCTCCGCTCTGGCAGGCGGGTGGCCGTGGCAACTAAATCGGAAGATCGTCCCGAAGGAGAGACGGAGAGTGTGTGTGGCATGCACTTGTGGCACGCACTTGTGGCATGCACTGGCTGCTCCGTACATGTGAGACTTAAAATTAAAGTGCCGCCTCCCGAAATTCAAGCTGGACTTTCCGATCCCATTACCAAAGTACACACGTCTCAGATACCTTCTCACTGTTGGGACAGAAGACCCGACACTCCCGGTGCAAAAGAGGAGAGGGTGATTCGGGGTCGTGTTTTAGTCCGTAACTGGCCGGCTCTAAAGAAGAAACAGCATGGCGGAGGGAGCTGGCGGAGGACAGCTGTGTAGTTCAGGTGGCCAGGAATTAGGGTGAGCGGGAGCCCAGGAGAGATGAACCCTTTTATGCTTCGACAGCCTCCAGAAGGCCTCTGTGTATCTCTCGGTGCGAACTGCATCCATCCCACGTCTAAGAGCTGCGGAGCCCTAGCGGCTCCAGCACCGCGGAAAGGCCCAGGTTCCAAGTCTCCTCTGAGACTGAAGGCGAGCTCTTAGCCGGCGGCCCTGGTAAAATGTGAGAAGAGAAACGCTGCTCACGCCCAGGGCGCAGGCAAACTTTCCCCTTCCAGAGGGAGAAACAGGGAGACAGAAACTAACGGGACCAGAGCTAGGCCAAAACCCAGCAAGGCCAACCTTAAATCCCATAGCTCCGTGTCCGGCACCCAGCGCCATCATGGCTGCAGACGCAGACTCCGGAGGACTCGGGCAGCCCTGCCCTGATCACACCTTCCACGGCTTCTCTCCGCGACGGCTCTCTCGCTGCCTGTGGACCTCCTCAGCTGATGTCTACTTTCCCAGCGCCTCCAGTTTTCTACAGTTTCCGTTGTACTTTCTTTCTTTCTTTTTTTTTGTTTTTACTTTATTGATACATATTCACAGTACATAATGATTACAGTCATTGTAGGGAACCACTACATCCACATTACCACATCGTAATTCTTTTTATGACCTCTTCCTCTCTCCTCTTTCCACCTCTTATAGTTTCACTCATTCCTCCAAGCTTTACACACTGTCCTCCCTGGGCCAGGCTGTGCGGCCTCCTAGATCTTACAGCCAGGTGGGAGCCTGCCTCACCCCACGGCCTTGGCATTCTGCCTCCTGAAAAAAGGGAAATGGGCTTTTTGCTCCTGATTTTCTGTATAGATCCGGCTAAAAGCAACAAGGACCTAGGACCATATAACATTTTGTGACTTAATGGATGACACTATTGTTTTAAAGAATCTTACATAATTTAACATCCTGCCCAATCCTGTAAAGGTGGTGCGACAGGTATTTTGGACTCAAGAGAGCCTTGAGCGGGCTGGTGTATGGCTTTTCCAGCGAAGGACGCTCTCCTTTCTCCAAACCTCTCCTTCCAGCCTCTGCGACACCAGGACCCTCGGTGACACGTACCAGCGGGTGAATAGAGTCCAGCTTGCTGAGATTTGAGGTGACCTCGTGGAGGTCTCTGAAAAGCAGATCAAGATGTTTCTTTTCTGCACTATTTCCTTTTATCTTCCTTTTTAAATTGGGAGAGAGAAGCAGATAAACTTAGGGCGTGCAACGTGATGTTTTAAAACATGTGAACAATGCGGAATGGGAAAATCAAATTAATTAGCATTTACGTTTCTTCGCACACGTGTGACTTACACGAGACGGCTCTGGAGGAGCCGCTCACCTCCTAGGGCTGCGTGTGTCACCGCCCCCAACTCGACGCCGCACGGGTAGAAGTCGGTCGCCCCTGCGACGGCCTGGATGGCTGACCAGGGCCTTGTCCAGCTTCTGTGGCCGCTCCTTTCTTCCACACGTGACCACGCCTCACCAGTCTGCCGCCGTCTTCACGTGACCTTTTCCTTACCATGTTGTCCTCTGCGTATCGCTCACGAGTGTCCTTGACATAGCACTTGAGATGAGTCTAGAAACCCAGGGTGCTCTCTTCACTCCATTATGCTTAATTACACCTGTAAAAAACCCCTTTTCTAGTAAGGCAAGTTCCTCGGTCACGGAGACAAGGACATGGATATATCTTTGCGGAGCCCACGATGTGGCCACGGCGGAAAGCCAGACAGACTCAGTCACCCGAATGCCAAGTGCTGAGCAGGTGGAGTCAGTCAAACCTCACCCAAGGGAGAAAGACACACTTTCTCTCCCGAAGACGGACCTGAATGTCTTTACAAATTCTGGAAGATCCAAGGAGCTGATCCAGAGAGAATCCAGGTCCCTCTGTCGGCCCTGTGGGCAGCCCGGGGCCTGGGTGGGAAGCAGTTGTCCCAGCAAGCTGGGACTGGCTTGCGTGCTTGGCACATGCCCTGTTTACACGATCCCCTCTGCCAAGGCCAGACTTGTGCCAAGAGGCAAACTTGAAAAGTCACTTCTGAAACAGGAGCTTGTGTTTATCCCGACCAGCATAGCGAGTTCTCCGTGTCACAGTGGCTCGTGGAGCCTGGGCCCCTCCCCCGCCGGCTGCTCCCGAAGCTCCTTCCTCCCAAGACTGACCTAGGCTGCTGCGTCTAACCTGAAAGCCCAGTCGGGGGTCATCACCAGTACGGAGCCCACTCACAGAGCGCTGCCCTGGTGACTTGTGTCGCCTCGACTCTGCGCTGAGGAGGCGGAAAGGCAGGGGCCTGGCCCTGGGCCATGGGTCTGCTGGCTCACCTCAGGCCCACCCTCTGCCCTCTCAGCTCTGCTCTAGAGCTCATGCCCAGGACCCAGGAGACCCCTCACCAAATGGCTTCGCGTTGGGGTGACCAGCTGAAGACCCCCGAGAAAGCTGCAGGGAAGGAGCAGGGACCCGAGCTCTCCTCTGTGTAACTCCGAGGCCCCTGGATTTGCAGCTGTTTCTTCCCGACGCTGAAGAAAGATCTTTAAAGATGTCTAGAGACTCAGTACCTTAAAGAATGGCTTAAATTCTTTATTCAAAGTTAAGTTTTATGAAGTCATAGTGAGGCCCCAACAGGAAAGGAGGGAGGGGAAAAGAGAGGAGGGCCAGGGTTTGGAGAATATTTATGGGTTTACTCTTGGGTTCTCCGCGGAGACCCCTCTACCCTGTGCTATCTGTGTCTGTGGGAGTGAGCAGCCTGTCACGCTGTGACCAAGTCCCCAGAGCCTAACATACGACCCGGCACACATAAGGAGCTCAGTGCAAACATGGTGAGTAAATAAATGCACAAGGTCTCTTTGACTTCAAAGCACAGGGTTGTCTCACTCTACATTGTGGGCAGCTAGAAACACAAAACAAACAGAGCACCTGCTTCTGGACCGTGAGAGGCTCCTTTGTGGGGTGTTGGGCTCAGGACCCGGTTTCTTCCTTTGCAAACCAAGCCACCTCCGTCTGCACAGGTGCCATTGTTTGACACCACACAGTGCCACCCAGCGTGAAATGAAACTCGCCACCTGGGCAGCACTTAGACCGGTCCCCTTTGAACTGGATCACTTAACCTCCACCCCCAGATAACCCAGAGACAGAAACCATGAGGAAAGCTTAGCGGAAACCCCTGTGTCCAGTGTGATGCCGTGACTGCCTCACGCTGGGGCTGACACTGCGTCCGTTGGCCCACAGCGGTCCGTGACGGTTCGCCTGCCCCTGGAGCGGCAGTGTCCAGACTGAGGGGAGGCTGGGGGTGCTGGAGTCGCCGCTGGGTCGCTGAATGGCTGTGGTGTCGCTGAGTAGGCAGCGTCTGTCTCGGGGACCACCACTGCCGTGTCTCTGCCCACCTCTCTACAAAATCCTCACACTTCATTCTGCGCAAGCGAAAGAAGGGACTTTTTCCAGTCCTGGGTGACACTAACTGGGGGAAGGTCTTGTGTGATGGTCTCAGTGAGCTTCAAATATGTCCCAAGAGTTAGAAACTGAATTGGGATGAAACTCACATCGAAACGGTTTCATAAGAAACCAGAGCTCTTTAAATGCTTTTAAGCCAGTTTCAAAATACTTAGCTATTCTTCCACAATAGTGTGCGTGCACACATGCACACCCACACACACACACACATGCTCACCCAGACACACCTACATAACAGTGATGTATATACATAACTAAGTGCTAGTTATCTAACATAACCCTTGCCAGCATGGACAAGCAGATGCATCTTGATTTTCAGAGGTTTTAAAGCTGAAGAAACGCAGCAAGGGGCTGCTGCAGGCCGTGCTGCTGGCCCCCGTGGGCAGCGCTCCACGGCAGGCGCCTCGTCTGACCCGGGCCAGCCACACCCCACATCTGTCTCCTCCCGAGGCCCTGCTGGATGCAGTGTGTTCAAGGCTCTTCCCTCAAGTCCCGCCTGCACATCCTGCGCCTGCCCGGGACCCCTGATCGCTGCGACCCCTCTTCCAAGCAACAGGCTTTCGATTCTTCACAGCTGGCTTGTGTCCCCTTTCTTGAGGGTAAAAATGCCAAGACCTTTCAGCCACTTTACACATAACATGGCTTTGTTCTTTTGTTATTGTCTCTTCCTCATTTCTTTTAAAATGTGGCGCAATCTTATCAAAAGGATTCTGGCTGTCGTCGGCCTCTCTGGGAAGCCCCAAATTCCACCACACTAACTCCGTTAAGGCACCAGCGATCCGTCGGATTCCTCTGCTCTCCGCCGGTTACTGCGCGTTTGCTCTGGTGCCTGCGGCGCCCAGCGCGCTGCGGTTCACCCGCCCCACCCGGACCCGCCGTCAGTGCTTTTCTGAAACGCCAAGCGAACTCCAGTGCGACTCACTGAGAACCCGCCACGACCCACGCGAGGCGCCTGGTCCCCTGAGTGTCTTGGTCTCGCCCGAAGCCTCCTGCCTGGCGCAGGGAGCCCATCTCCAGGCGCCCTGTCCGGCTCATGGCTGCCGTCCCGGGGACTTCTTCCACCGGAGTTGTCCTCAGTCAGTCAGGGGCGGCCACGCCTCACCCAGATGGGAGGGTCCGCAGCCCCCGGGCTGGCACTCGGGGCTCCCGGTAGCCTGAGAGGCTGCTCCTGGGCAGACAGGGCAGAGCGGCTCCCCTCAGCGCCGCACTAGGGAACGTGCACGCCGGCTAGTCTTCAAGTTCCGATGGGAGGTTCCAACGTCTGTCTGGCGAGCTCAGGGTCGCTAGTTTGATCCCTGGTACCACATGCCACACTGCTGGGTGTGGTGGCTCACACCTGTAATCCCAACACTCAGGAGGCAGAGGCAGGAGGATTGCTGTGAGTTCGAGGCTAACTTGGGCTACATAGTGAACAATTTCCTTAGGCCTTCACCATTTTGGAAAAACTTCTGGAAAAACTTCCATTCTGGAACGTGGTGCTCTGGGGCCTCCTTCTCAAAGCAATTTTGAGGCTGCAAAGAGTAGAGTTCTGCTGCTTCCTGTGATGCCCTCAGGCCGTCTTCTTCTATTTTTCGGTTCCCTCTCAGCAATCAACATCTCCTCTGCTGTGTCCTGACAGTGCATAGCTTTAGCAGAGTTTCTTTTCTGGCCAAACTCAAAACATTTTGAATCATTCTGCTGGGCTCTCTGCTTTTGATTCTCAACATAGACCTGGCCCAAAGCTCCCAGTAGTAGCCATGACACCATCTCAACATTCAACTGCTTTGAAATTTCTCCCATAAGGTGGATTAGTCCAGCTGCCCCTAGTCTCAGTCTGAGGTAAAGTCTCTGGACATGGACAAAACGCAGACAGACTTTCTGCCTAAAGCCACAGCACACATCCTCTGGACTCCAGCAGACAATGCAGCCCTTGTCCCCAGCAGAGACCTCCTAGCCTGGTTTCTTACAAGCTTTCTGGTCATCGGAGCGGGGACCAGAGTCTCCCGTACAGAAAGGCCTCAGATGGTCCGGCTGTTTCTTCAGCGGGCAGCTTTGACTCTGTTGGCCACATCTCTGAACCTGAGCAGAATGGAGACAAACCATAGCACACATCCTCTGAGGCCAGCAGCCGAGGGCCTCCTTCTCCCCAACAGAAACCGCCCGAGCCTGTTCTTTACCCGCCTTCTGGTCTTCTGAGCTCTGACCAGATGAGAGAAACCATCGAAGACGTGTCAGCGCTGCCCGTGTGCCCAGTGATTCCAAACCTCCCCTCAGCTCGGTGCGATTCTGACCGGCTGCCTGTGCTCCGCGCAGAGGAAGCAGACTGGTGCCTGCCTGGGTCAGGACTGGCGCTAGCAGGACGGGAAGTAACCAGGGTTTACCACGCCAGCCAGCGCGGAGGAGTCTATGACTCCAGATTCTCCAGCCTGAGCAGTTTAGTGACTTAGCAAGACGCTGTTTCAAAACAAGGGGGGAGGGTTGGGCTTGCTGCTCAGTCACGAAGACCTTGGGTTCCACGCCAGCACCGAAAACAAATTCAAAAACCAACCCAACGACAATGATGATAAAGGAAATCGGCGCTGGGCGTCGGCTGCCCTTCACCCACATGGGTGAAAGAGCGAACGTTCTCACATCTACATGCTGTGAGCCCCGCCCCTGCCTGGAAGGTCAGGAGATTCTGCCACCGGCCAGGTGTCCGCTCCGAGGGCCCCCGACCCAACTCAGCCCTGCCGTGCCGGAGGAGGGTCCCACTGGCCACCAGCGGCACCTCTTGGGCAGCCTCCCCCCGGGCCATGAGGGTGTGGAGAAGCCCCGTGCTGGAGAGGAGCGGGCTGCTGTGCCAGGGCGCCCCGCCCTGCCCTGCGGCTCACTTCTGGATACGACAGGTGTGTAGGGACCCTCGCCTCGAGGCCCACCGGTCACCCCGTTCCTGATGTTCCCGGACAGCTGGTTGATGCGGGGAGTAAAGTGCTGCCGGGACCCTGGGCAGCGCCTGCGCCCAGCGCTGTGCGGACTGTAACCCGAGGGAGAGGCGGCGAAGACAGTCAGCAGGTCCGCAAGCCCGGAGGGGCCAGACGCTGGCACGAGCAGGGCCAGCGCCCCCCGCGGGACGTGTGCCGCGCTCCGGTAATTCGCGGCCTCTGTGCTTGCAGATACGCTCCCGGGGCGGGGGGGGGGGTTCTTCCACGTCGGCGACGTAGCGGGAAGACGCTCGTCCTCCGAGGTGGGGCCTCAGCCAGGGGGGTGAGAGACGAGGGCTCAGACACGGCGCTGAAGGCGGCGAAGGAAACAGCCCCGGCTTCCTCATGAAAGGCAGTGGACCCTGCCGGGCGTGGTGGCTCGTCCCCGTATTCCCAGCCCTCGGGAGGCAGAGGCAGGAGGATCACCGAGTTGGAGGCTTGCCTGGGCTACATGGTGAGCTCAGGCCCAGCCTGAACTACAAAGCGAGACCCTGTCTCAAAAAAAAAGAAAAGAAAAAAGAAAACTCCTGGATCTGCCACAGCCGGCCACCGGCAGTGCAGGCGCCCCCAGACCTCCCCTCCCAGTGAGCCTTTGCTGTCAGAAGGTCACCGGGGCCCAGGGGGACCAGAAAGCACACGTGATGTGAGCAGAGCGTGAGCCCCGGGACAGAGCGCTGCAGCCTGGACGGAGGCCAGGCACCGGGAAGGAGGCGCCTTTCCTCCCCTAGAGGGGGTGTCCGAGGGGCAGCAAGAGTGGTGCCAACTGACGTCCCGCTATGTGGGTCCCGCAAATGGGAGTGATGCCCCTCCGTTATCTCAAGACAGCCAGCAGAGCACAGCTTCCAGGAACCTTTTTAAAGATATTTCTGGCCGGGTGTGGTGGCTCACGCCTGTCATCCCAGCACTCGGGAGGCAGAGGCAGGAGGATTGCCGAGTTCGAGGTTTGCCTGGGCTACAGAGCGAGCTCAGGGCCAGCCTGGACTACAAAGTGAGACCCCGTCTCAAAACAAAACAAAACAAAACAAAACAAAACAAAACAAGACTATTTCTGTTTGACTGAGGCACTCTTCGTGGTGTTATTGGAAGCAGACAGCAGAGGATCTGAAGGAAACGTAGGGCTGACCAAGCACTTTTCATCTGAAACCAACATTTCAGGAGCAAATCCGGGCTCTGTTTCCAGTGAACACAGTGCTTGGTGAGCCACAGAATCGAGCTTCTAAGTTGTCTGGACTGGACTAGGCGGGCTGCTGTTTGGACACATGTTTCTGGTCACCAGCCTGGGCAGAAAGCAATGTCTGTGAGCTGTTTTTGAGTCACCAGACCTTACTGGCGAATATCAAACATCCTTTCTGTTCTTAAAAAGTGGATTAGCGTGGAATTTGCTGTCTCTGCTGTAACCCTTAGAAGGGCTGCGGTCGCCGAGGCAGCCAAGGCCGTGGGGAGGCTCGTTCCTGCTGTGTGTGCACTTTGCAGCTGCCCCATGCGGCTCTGCCGTGCGTGCCTCTGGGGCCGCAGCGTGCGTCCTGGGGCCCAGCCGAGGGACTCGGGGGACACACTCCATCCGGGCCTCGAGGCCAGGGCCACGCAGGGCTCCTTCCAGCTGTCTCCCAGCTTGGTTCTCACTTGCAGAGAGAAAAGTCAACTGATGGAAACCTTTGATTTCAGCGTCAGTGGGAGCTCATGTTGAAGGTGGAGACCTTTTTTTTTGAGACAGGGTCTCGCTTTGTAGTTCAGGCTGGCCCTGAGCTCACTATGGTGCCCAGGCAAGCCGCCGCGAACTCAGCAATCCTCCCGTCTCTGCCTCCCGAGTGTTGGGATTACAGGCGTGAGCCACCACGTCCGGCATTGTGGTATGCGGTGTTGATTGTTGGTGGGCGTGAGTTTCCACGCCCAGCATTATATGTGGTTACTGGGGATTGAACTCAGGACCTTACACTTGCGAGGCAGGCGCCGGAACCACTGAGCTAACCCTCCGGCCCCAGAAGGTGGAGACTTTGATGCAGACGCGGAGAGCAACCATCGGATCCACCAGTCAGTCCGCAGTGCTTGCTTGTCAGGAGCCGCTGAGCACCCGCTGTGGGCAGCGTCCGGCGGGGTGGGTCACTCGTCACAGGGACACAGCAGGGAAGACCCTGGCTCTGAGGACGGGCTCTGTCAGACATGGACGGGTGAAATCGACGGGGTTTCCAGCCCTCAGTCATCTCCAAAGGTAACTCATTCAAGGCAGGGAAACCAAACAATCTTAGCATAGCAAACCCAGATTAATTTATTAAAAAAAAGGAGTGAATTTGTTGTTAATAGAAAGAAAACTAATTTCTCACGGAGGGTGACAACTTTTCTGGCCGGGAGTCATGGTCTCCTCCGCCTGGCGCCTCTGCGCGTGCTCTCGGCGGAGTCCGGCCCGGCTGCTGCCCCTTCTCCCTCCACCTCTGTCTCCCTCAGGTCTCTGCCTCCCTGGTGGTCGGAGGCCTCTGTGTCTCTAGCCACCGACCTGACTGCCAGCAGCAAGGAGGCCTCCGCCGGGGACAGGAAGCCCCTCTCCCCGACTCCAGCTCATCACCACTGCTCGCACAGCCATCGTGTGGTGGGGAAGCGGCATATGGGCCACGGCCCCTGCGTGGGGAGAGGGCAGCTGAGAGGCCACCGAGCACCTGTGCCAGGCGAGGGCACCGTGACCGGGAGCAGGGCTGGGGAGAAGAGATCAGCCACCTGGCGAACTACTGTGGTGTGAATTGTTTTCATCTTCCAATTGAAATGAGAAACCAGGGCTCGGACAGGGTACAGTCCTCAGGATGCTGAGGGGAGGGGACACCCCCGGCCATTCCCTCTCTAAAGGTTTTACTTCTGAGGACTGTGCTTGCTTTGGACACGAGGCTCGAGTCCCTGTAGCACAGGGAGCGGGGGTGCATTCTCTATTAGACAGGGAAGCAAGACGGCTAGGTCAGCTGGTGGCAAGGTGCCCCCCGGGCTGCCCGCAGGACATGGGGGGTGGGGGCCGCTGTCGCTTTGGCTGGTTATTCATGTGGCTGGCAAACCAATCAGGCCACCACACCTGCTGCCCTCCAGCCACAACAGGAAAAGTCCATCTGTGCTGTGGCAGGTGACAAGGTCGCCAGCTGGGTTTAAGTGCCAGTTGTCTCCTCCTCTTGTGATGATGAAATTACTGTGCCTTCATAAATGCACATCTTTTTCTTTTAAATTGTAAGCAGCTGGGCATGGTGGCTCAAGCCTGTAATCCCAGCACTCAGGAGGCAGAGGCAGGAGGATTGCTGAGTTCAAGGCTTGCCTGGGCTACATAGTGAGCTCAAGGCCAGCCTGAACTACAAAGCGAGACCCTGTCTCAAAAGAAAAAAAATTGTAAGCAGAATATCTGAATCATTTCTTCACAAAGCAAAAGGCAAACAAACAAACAAACAAACAAACAAACAAACAAAAAACAACCCAAAACATTTCTCAGAACTCATTTTTAAAAGTAACCAACAAGATACTTATCAACTGTGATGCTAAAGAGATTGGTGATAGGTGGGTGTGGGCGGGTTTGACCCGCTGCGGCTGTGGATAAAGACGGGCATGTTGAGAATAAGAATCAACAGTTTACTGTGGTGCTGGGTACCTGTCATTCCAGCAATTGGGAGGCTGAGGCGGGAGGATGGCTGAAAGTTTGAGGCCAACCTTGTCTACACAGTGAGTTCAAGGATGCCCTGAACTATACAGCAGACGCTGTCTCAAAAAATAAAAGAATCAGCTGATTGACAAAAAACAAAAAACAAAAACATAAGTTCATGGCACTCAGGAGAGGCCTTCTGCCCCCCCCAGGGATAGTTATTCCAGTGGAAGGCGTGTCTTCGCCCAAGCTCAGCCGCGCACAGCTGGGGGTTTTGTCATTCCCTCCACACACCCGTGCTGAGCGCCGAGGGCTGATAATCACGCTGGCTTCTTGGGGTGACGCGAGCACCGACCACAGGGTGCGGCTGCTTCAGAACAAATGTCACCTGCCTGGCACCAGCTCCATACGGCGGCGCCTTTCCCAGGAGCCAGGGGAAAATGAGGCCCTAATCCTCACTGTGACTTTAAAGGACTTTGAAGTTGTATCAGGCCGAGACTTTTGTTACATAATTAAGAGATTTCCGAGAACCGCTCAGGCTTATCCCAAAGCCAGCACACAGCGACTGGTCACCCGGTGTTCACTCCGCGCGGTCCTCACCGTAGCCTGCGGAGTGTGGACGAGGCATCTTCGTGACCCAGGCTGTGAACGTGTGATCCGAAACCAGACGCCAGACACTGGCTTCTTGCGTCTCACGCCCATCTCACCCGGTAACAGACTCCTCCTCCCCCGAGAGGTTTCCACCGCCCGCCCTTCGCGTCTCCTGGGCTCGCAGCCCGCCCCTTCCTCCTCTGTGTGCTCAGCGTGGTGGCCACCAGATTCTCAGTTCGGTTTTAAACATATTAACACGTGAATAAACTCATTTCTTTCTCCACAGTGAAATTCACAATCGGTTAGGAACATCGTGTACATCAGAAGTATATAAATAAATAATCTGAAATTACTTTAATGAAAAGACAAAGCCGGTGGGTAACTAATTTTATTTGAAAACTTCCGCTATGTTCTTGGGAAAACCCCCACAAACCCTTCTATGTATTTAGGGGAGGAGGAGAAGCCGGCGTCATCTTCGAGCTGCTGTGAGAGAGCAACACAGCGGAGCGATCTCCGTCTTGATTTCTCGTCGTTCCAGAGGCCGGGAAGCCTGTGGCCAAGGCGCGGCCAGCCGTGGTGTCCACGGAGAACACCCTCCCTGGCTTGCGACAGCCACCGTCTTTGTCCCCACAAAGCGGGGAGCAGGAGAGGAGACACAAGCTCTCCTGTGTCTCTGTCTGGAATGATCCGCGCGTATCTGCAGGACACAAAGCCCTCACTCACCATGGGGCTCAGCTCACGCACACAGCGGGTTTTTTTTTTTTTTCTTGTGACAGGGTCTCACTTTGTAGTTCGAGCTGGCTCTGAGCTCACTCTGTAGCCCAGGCAAGCCTCGAACTCAGCAATCCTCCTGTCTCTGCCTCCCGAGTGCTGGGGTGACAGGCGTGAGCCACCACGCCCAGCACTGCTGCCTATTTTTATAAAGTTTTCCCTTTTATTTATAGAGAGAGCTGTTTTTATACCATGGTATTTTTTAATTTTTTGTTTATTTGTTTTCACTGTGGTGGGAATGGCCCCAGCCCACTAATAATTTTGGAACAGAGTCTTGCCAAGTCACTAGATCACCCAGGTTATCCACCTGCCCTCCAAGGATGCTGACTGCCTTGAAGGAGAGTGCCGCCTTGCTGCCTGCCAGAAACCCTGCCTTCACAGGGACATCAGCTCCCTATCACCTCAATATCATTCTTTATTTGATTGATTGATTGATTATTGGATTGATGATGACACAGGGTCTCACTTTGCAGTTCAGGCTGGCCCTCAGCTCACTATGTAGCCCAGGCAGCCTCGAACTCAGCAATCCTCCTGTCTCTGCCTCCCGAGTGCTGGGATTACAGGCGTGAGCCACCACGCCCGGCAACACACAGCGGGCTTCTTTCTCCTTCACCCCCTTCCTGCCCCCACCTCCCACTCCCGGTTTGCAAAAGATCCGTCTGCTCATGTCCTGGTATCTATCCCCGCCTTCGCTTTTTATTACACTTCGAGTTTCTCATACAAGAGCAGTGTTATGACCCGTGTCTAGATGTCCCCAGAGCCTCCTGTGGTCTCTGTCAGAGGAGGCTGAATCTGGCATGTGGATGCTGGGGCTGAGGGCGAGTGATCACTGAACCTCTCCGCGTGAGTGACTGGCTTGGCACCACCCTAATGCTGGTGGTCTGGATGGGATAAAAGGTGCAGGAAGATGCTGTTAAGGTCTCCTCGTTGCTTTTGCTACCACATGGGTGCCATGGACAGTGACGTGCCTTGGCCGTGTGCCACCCTGCCTTGGAACCAGCTGATTACAGACTGACACCTCCACAAACTATGGGTTAAATAAACCCTTTCCCCTCTAACTTTGGGTATTGGGTATTTTGTCTCAGCGAGAAAAGAAAAAGTAACTAACACAGTTAACCATGCAATATGTAAGCCTATGTGTCTGGTTTACTTCACTTAACGTTATGGTCTCAGGGTGCATCCATTTTCCTACAAATGTCTCAGATTTATCTTTCTTTTTTTTTGTTTGTTTGTTTTTGAGACAGGGTCTCACTTTGTAGTTCAGGCTGGCACTGAGCTCACTATATAGCCCAGGCAAGCCTCGAACTCAGCAATCCTCCTGTCTCTGCCTCCTGAGTGCTG
The DNA here is from genome assembly GCA_004025085.1 of Thryonomys swinderianus. Classification (NCBI taxonomy): domain Eukaryota; kingdom Metazoa; phylum Chordata; class Mammalia; order Rodentia; family Thryonomyidae; genus Thryonomys; species Thryonomys swinderianus. The sequence continues at coordinate 32,098 of PVIC010009636.1, forward strand.
GGATTACAGGCGTGAGCCACCACACCCGGCAGATTTATCTTTCTTTATGGAGAGCTGTTCCCACAGTGTGTGTATCATGCTTTCATTGTGCTCATGCTTTCATTGTGACTCATGTCTTGATGGATACATAGGCCACTTCCAAGATTTAGCTATGACTTGAGCTGCTATAAATATGGGTATATGAGGGTCACTGTAAATGTCTTTCCTCCTTTCATGGAGTTGGCTTGTAAGGGAATAGCTGGATGGAACAGTTTCTAGTTTTTGTTTTCTGAGGAATCTCCACACTGATTTCCATAGTGGTTGTACCAGTTCACAAGGGCACTAATTTTATCACGAGGACTCTCATCTTGAGACCTCCTAAGACCCCACTTCTTCATAAACCACCAAGAGAGGACTCAGCATTTCAGCACAAGGAACATCATGCAGGCACACGTATTTAGTCCTCAGCAAACTATTCCCTGAGGTGACATTTCGAGTGGTGCCTATGCCCCCATGTAACCGAGGCCAGATTTACAACTCATAACGTACAGGACCAAGTTCAAAATACCTTTTCCATTGTGTTGCTGCTTATTAGATTTTGGAGCAAGTTCCCAGCAAGCCTTGCAGGCACTAATAATCTGGTGCTATTTCACACTAATGTCCAATATTTATGTAGTTGGACAAGGAGAAACAGATTTTTCTCTAAATATAATTTATACTGAAATAGATGCACTTATTAATTCAAATTCATGTACCAAAGCATTGAAATAATTTGGCAAAATCATCTTCTCTCTGTAGTTTTTGTTTCTCTTTCATTTGCTTGTGATATTTGATAAACGAGACACCTCCTTGGGAGGCATATTAAAGTATGCAAAATTTAGATAATAAAACAAATTCTGGGACACAGCACTACATCATGCATTATTCATTTTTAGAATTTCAATAGGTTTGCAGCTATGCCTGGACATGTGGGCACAACAACACTCAGCGGAGAGAGGTGGGTGCTAACATGGAGGCATTTTCTCCTTTCCACTCGAGAAGCTTCTTGATTTTGGCAGGAGCGGAACTAATTAAGCCGCCCAAGCTCTGGGAGGTAGCAACCTGAGACAACATCATCCGGGTTTTCCTGCGGAGAGACCTGTCATCCCCCAGCTCTGAGTGGATTCCCAACGGGACGCGTGTGGTACCTTCCCCTTCAGTCCGATCAAGACCTCAGGGAGATCAGCGATGACCCCATTGAGGAAAACCTGCCTGTTGCTCCACACTAGCCTCAGCAGAGACTTACAGAAAAGAAGATGTTTCCTTACAGAGCCTCCTGGACAGCTCCGGCTGGGGAGGTGAGCTCCAGTGACACTCCCAAGGGGGTCGCAAAGTTTGCAAGAAAAATGAATCTGTAGAAATACCACTCACTTGCACTGAAAAGATACAGAGGGAGTGAAGCGTATGAAAATACCTGCAATAAGTGCAAACCGGAAACCATGGCCTCTCACGAGTAAAACAGGACCCTTAGGAGACTAGGCTCCGGAGGGATGGCAGGCGCGTGGGGGCCGGTCCTGGTCTTGAGAGCTGCGCGGCCTGGGCCGATCCAGCGCAGCTGTGCTGTGTGCCGAGTCGCAGCACGCCGCGTGTCTCCCTTCGGAGCGGGCGGCTGGACTGTGGGGGCTGCCCTGGGACACGCGGGCGAGTCCAGAAGGCAGCTGGTCTTTAGCCCACCGGCCTTCAGCCGGAAAGGAGCTGCACTCAGGGAAGCGGGGGTGTGTTGGACCCAGGGCCCAAGCTGATTTGTGGTGGCTTTATGATGTGGCGCCTGGTTGTGGGGACTCTCACTCCCCAGTTCCCATTTCTTGTGCTCTGGATGGAGTGGAGCTGAGGAGAGGCCTTCGGTGAGATTCTGGGCTCCAGCTTCCGCCCCTCGCACATGCATGGGGTCATGGCTGCTCGCCTCTCGAGGGGGCCGGGCTCGGCTCATACCGGTCCCTTCCCCTGGGCCTTTCCTCAGTTCCTGACTCTGGGACGGATGGAGACGTGTGTGGCTCTCTGCTCAGGCCCCTGTGACAAGCGTGGGCACGGATACCAGGCTCTCCTCGGGGGCTCAAGTGTGCTCTGGCTGCAGCTTGACTCGCTTCCGCCTCTCTGTCTGGGTGTCTGCTCTTGGGACCTGAAGCTCCAGCGTCCAACACTAGTATGGTTGGACAGAGGGTAATATTGGCCCACAATGTGTAAACAAGCACATATGTGAGTGAAAGAAGAAAAGGAAAGACAGAGAGAGAGAGAGAGAGAAGGAAGGAAGGAAAGAAAAGAGTAAGAAAGGGGAAGAAAGAAAGAGAGGAAGGAAGGAAGAAAGAAAAAGCAAGCACTGGACACAGTAGTGTCATGGCTGTGGTTGTGGCCAAACCTTTCTCCAGGTGCTTCCACTTCTCTCCCCTCTCTCTCTCTCTCTCTCTCTCTCTCTCTCTCTCTCGCTCTTTCTCTCTCTCTCTCTCTCTCTCTCTCTCTCTCTCTCTTCTCTCTCTCCTGGCAGATGAATACATACAATGACTCTTTTGGAAGCCACAGCGATGCAGGTGATTCAGATGATGCAGACCAATTATACACTGTTAAATGCTACTTCTGCCCTTGCGCCCAATCACACTCTGCCACGAGCCCTGCACCCGCCCTCTTGTCCAATCACATCCCAAGCCATCCTGTATAAGTGCCTGTTAACATTCATAATAAAAAAAAAAAAAGGGAAGCTTCTTGACCAACACGGAGGCTGGGAGTTGTGCCTCTGCGTCCCCGCGCACCCTCCTGAGATCGTGGGACAACGGAGACGGTACGGTAACCGGCCTGACCGGACGATGACTGGCGCCCAAACGTGGGGCACACCGCTGCGGGTAATCCTGCCCCGCGACCCCACGGGACAACAATGACCGATAAAGATGACACGTGCTCACGCGTGAGTCAGAGGCCCTGGCTCTTTCCCATCTCGAGCAGTCCACCCCAGGTCCTCTGCACCAGCCAGTGGACATGGAAGAGCGAGGGCGTGGAGGACAGGGGACAGAGGGGACGCCCAGGCCGAGCCTCCGGGTGGCGTTCAGAATCTTCCCACCCCGGGGGTCAGAGCGGGCTCCCAGCCGCACTCTGAGGCTCCGCCAGGACACGATCCCGGCACGAGCTCGGAGCAGAGGGAAAGTGTGAGCAGCAGGAGGCACGGAGCCGATGTGTCCTTTTGGACGGGTTTTCCAAGCTGGAGAATCCTTTTCTTCTGTGTTTTGATCGCCTGATGCTCTGACCGCTCTGCCTTCTAAACGCTCTGGCTCAGGGGCGCCTCTCAGCACCCCAGACGTCAGAACCACAGTCTGGGGGGAGACGATGCGGGACTGGGAAGGGCAGGGGTGAGGAGAGAAGGGGACGGCAGGGGGCCGAAGGCAAAGCCAGCTTTGGAGCTACAAGAACCCGAGCAACGGGGAAGTTTGAAGTTCGTCCCACAGAGGGGGACCCCACGTCCCAGCGCGCAGTGGCTCCCCAGAGACACACACATTTAAACGGGACTTCAACCTATTTCTCTTAATTTTCTCTTCAAGATTCTTACCGACACACCCTTAGTTCAAATGCATGCACACCGAAATGTGGTACAAATTTACAGCAGAAGGCTCATATAGTTTAGAATCTTCTATGGTGATATAATAATGCCTATCATCCTGTTGAAAGTTTTGGCCCAGGAAGTAGCACATTTAATAAGCATTCCTAGAGTTCAAAGTAGAAATCCTGAGCCTTCACTTGAATTACTACCATTAAAATCACTTTCACTGAACTCACTAGAATCCATGTAAGGTTTCTAAAAGGAGTAGGTGGAAATAGTTTCATTTTTCCTCTTAACTTTGCTCTTAATCTTGCTGTGTGAGGATTATTTTGATTGTTAACGGGAAAACGACTCAGACAAGTTTAATTTGCAAAAAGGTGTCCACAGAATCACGTGGACAATGAGTCACGTGGACACTGAGAGATTCAGAGCTATGCTAATACCGCCCAAGTTCCCTCCTTTCTCAGTGATGTCTACTCCTGTTTGGTTCTTTCTAGATCCACCTGATTCCTTTCTCCTACAGACAGGTGACTTCCCCATGTTGGAAATAATGGCCCTTAGACATGCCAGTTCTACCAGTTACTGATTGAGATGGTTTTGGAGTGTGTGGGGGGCGCTGGGGACTGAACCCAGGGCCTCGTGTATGCTAAGACACACTGTACCACTGAGCTATGCCCGCTGCCCCTAGGCCTACAGTTTTAACCTGAGAGCTAGCTGTGGCAGAAGTCTCAGAATGGACTCAAACTAGCTTAGCTTCTGTCACCTGCTTCCCAAGGTACAGGGAAGGGCAGCAGAACAGACATGTGATTGACAGTGGGGAAACTTCTTCCAAAACCAAGAAAACTGAAACAAAACATACCAAGCACTAAAAAATACTAGTTACCGCAGTCCATTCTACTGGCTAGTTAGGACACATTTCAGGGCATATCTAAAACCTTAGTCACCTACTACATTTAACATACTTCCAGCCTGCCAAAGGGATTGACATGCAAATTCAGGACATTTTCCTTCTCTTTTAAGGTAAAAATCAAGATCTGTGGATAGACAATACAAGATATAATCTCTTTGATGCCTTCTGTTATCCACAGACAGTCAATGGAAAATATCAGATTTGTAGTTATGTGGTCACATCAGTAAAAATCTAATTCTTAAGACAGTCTCGCACCCCAGAGAAAAAGATGAGACAAATACTGGCTTCGGAAAAGGCCTATAAACATTTTCTGTTCATCTCTCTCTTTCCACAGATTATCAAATCAAAGACCAGAGAGCAGAAGTAACTTGGCTCAAAAGGGAAAGAAAAATTTGATGATAAAAATAAGGAAGCAAAGCTTATGTATATAGGGGTGAGAGATTTGGGGGGCAGGGGAATGGGAAAAAAGGAGAATTAAGTCATGTCACATACTGGTGCAAATTCTCAACGTTGATTGTGACCATAACGTGTATGTAATATGTACCAATAAAATCAATTAAAACAAAGAAGTAACTTGGCTGAAGCCACAGAGCTTTTTACTGCATGAATTCTGTGTTAGAACTCAAACCTCTTCGCAGGAAGTGTTTTCCCTGTTGCATAACATGTCCAAACTCCATACATTCCTCACATCATGAGATCAGAAGAAAAAATGCAAAGATGTAGAAGCAAACAGACAATGGTTAACTGAAAAGATATGTTATCAGTTCTGGAAAATGTAAAGGATTGTATGTGACAACTCAATAAAAATTCTCTCTCTCAGTTTTCCAATGCCGAGCTCTATGCACCCATGACAGAGGGTGGCTTCTATCAACATCAAAGTACAAATCGTGTGTAAATGCTTGTGAAGACCATTAGCACACGAAATCTAAGATCCGTGGATCATGGAAGGTACCTTTCCCACTTGGCTTCAGAAGTTTGTTTTGTCGAAACAGTCTATCTCCTGCTGTGTCTTTATGTAATTACACACAGCTTGATTGGAAGGGAAAAAAAGATTCCTTAAGTACCATCAGCAACTAAAATAAAGTTCCAGTCAATTCACTTGATTTTAAATTGTTTCAAAAAACCTTCCTGATGCTAACACAATCATTACAACTTTTCTGATCTCAGCAGCAATTAAATTGTTTTTCTTTACCAATAAACTTAGCTCAAGATAAAATATCAAAATCCACACAACTCTAATCGTAAGCTGCAGACTAAAATGAGATGCTATGTTTTGCCCATTCGGTTGGCAAAAATTAAGAACGGAAGTGTCAGACCCCCGGAGCTGCGGCAGAGGCATGAGAGTTCGAGCCCAGCCAAGTCAACAGAAAACTCAGCAAAACTCTGTCTCCAATAAAAGCTTTAAAAAGAGCTGCGGATACAACCAGACCCGGAATGCAATCCCCAGGCGTTCCAGATAATTTGTCCAAGTAAGTAATCTGAGTAACTTGTCCTATAGAAATTAGCAAATGCACACAGAAATATAAATCACAGTTCATTGAAAGGAAGCATGGTTAAATTAATTAGTGATGGTACCACTGGATAAATCTTTTCCTACATAAATGGCCAAGAATAAAAGACTGGCAAGTGAGCTTTGGTGTTATCAATGTGGTGAAATATTCAGTTGCAATGTTCATTTTGTGTTCTTTTCTTATGGTACTGAGCTACACTCCATCCCCCCCTTTTTTTTTTAAAAAAAGAGAGAGACAGGGTCTCTCTCACTAAATTGGTAAGTTGTTCAAACTCTAGTTCCTCCTACCTTAGCCTCTCAGGTGCTGGGATTACAGCACACACCACCACACCTAACTCTAAATGGTCATTTTAAAAATTTTTATTTATTTCTTTTTTGAGACAGGGTCTCCCTTTGTAGTTCAGCCTGGCCCTGAGCTCACTACGTCGCCCAGGCAAGCCTCGAACTCAGCAATCCTCCTGTCTCTGCCTCCCGCGTGCTGGGATGACAGGCTTGAGCCACCACCTCCGGCACTGGGGTATGCGGAAATGATCCTTGATGGGTGAGAGTCACCATGCCCAGTATTGGTGTATATGGTTACCAGGGATTGAACCAGGGACCTTGCGGTTGCTAGGCAGGCACCCAAACCACTGAGCTAAATCTCTGGCCCTAAACTGCCATTTTGTAACACGCAGAAAAATGTTCTTTTAAACTTTGCATAATCCATTCTCATAAATTTCATATATGGCCAATTCTTATAAATTTTGTATATTATATGTCCAACTCTTCTTTTTTTGGTGGTACCGGGGATCAAACTTGGGGTGTCCAGTTCTTATTAGACTTCATGTAACCTATGCCCAGCTAAACCCAATTCTTATGAACATAATATGATATATGCATACTCTAATTCTTGTCAACTTGGTATAAATATGTCTACCTAGAAGTACACACACAAATACAAAAATGCAAATATTTTAAAAGTGTATACACCAAAAATATTATCTTCCTGGAGATAAAACATATCTACTTCAAAATGTTTTCAGGATTCGTGTGTGTGTGTGTGTGTGTGTGTGTGTGGCCTCCCCATCAGACCACGTGGGAAGAAGGAAGCCTTCAAAGAACTCGAGTCAGCTTCTCGCCTCCGTGTCGTTCCGTCTCTACGCCCTGCCCCCACCTCTGTGTGTCACAGCTCTGGCTCCGGGGATGGGACGGAGAAGGAATTGGAAGAGGGATGAATCCGACAGGAAGCTAATGAGTGTCTGGAACTCACGGCATCACTGTACACGCTCCATCAGGCCAGGCCTTGATTTGTATCAGCTTTCCATGACAGCAGACACAGGGCTTCCTCTCCCGTGCCAGGCACGGAAGTCTACTTTGCCTGATGAACACAGACTAAGGATAAACTCTTCTTCAGAAAGTGTTCTCTTATGACCCTGAAGAAGCATGACTCAGGCCTGGGCAAGGCTGAGGTTCATTACTCCACATCACCATGTGCAGGCGGCTGTGGTCACATGTCCGGGCCTAATGGATTCTGCTCCCTGAAAGAGGCATCATTTGGACGCTCTTTCCTGTTCCCTGTTGGGTTTCCATGGGAACGAGAGGGGGGGTCAGCTCCACTCAGCTCAGGTTGGGGAGCAGTATGGATGGGTAACGCGGAGACAGCCTGTGCTCTTTGGGAGCTGATTGGGTCTAACTATAGGTACATATTTGGCCCTCACAAAAGAGCAGAAGGACCTGAGGTGATGCAGGATTTTAAGGCCAGAGCCGTAAAAGCTTCACAGAAGTGTTGAATAATTTTTAGTTCCTCCGAATTCCTACCTGGCAAGCTGTTCTCTGGCCATCATCAATCTGTTCCTTTTTGTTCGAAGAGAGGGGAGACAGTATCTTTTCAACACAAGGAAAAGAGTCCTAAACACTGCCCTACCATCTGATTTGATGGAAATAAAAGTCAAAGTGAATGCAACATCAAAATATTGCTTCCCTGGGAAATGAATTAAACTTCAAAACGCAGAGTGACCCGAACTGCAGGTTAACTTGTGGTGCCGAATGCACACTTCAGAGCCAGCACCGGCCCCGCTGAGGGCGCCGCGCTGTGGGCTGCTCGGAGAGAGTCCATTCCCAAGACGGGGCAGACGTCAGGGTGATTCTTTGGACCTCAGCGTGGGGCTCTGTGCCTAAGCAGCCGATGTCACGTGTACCTGCTGAATTCGAGGGAGACACAGAAACGTCCCTACAGATGTGGACATGGGCAGGAGAAAGGAAGGGGCACTTAGGAGAAGCCGAGCTCCACCCCGAAGTCTCTGATGTCCCAGCTGCTGCAAGGGGGCCTGACTCTCAGGTCCTCCCCTCCCCCTCTGGTCACGTGACACTGTCTGTCGGGAAGGGGGTCTTCGCTCAAGAAAACAAGGCTACCAGTCACGTGGTTTAACCTATCGGCCTTAGAGAGCTAGCGTCAGCTTCCTGATTTCAGAACAAAATTCTGTCAGTGCCCACGTGGGTCTCTCACTAATGAGAAGTTTATGAAGGTTACAAATCTCCAAAGCTAAGGAAAGCAGCGAGCTGAAATCTTCAGCAGCGAGCTTCCCCTCGGAGGGGGAAAAACTCAGAAAGGTGGAGAGGAGGAAATGGTACGTAGAGTTTTCCTCAGTTGCTGACGCCAAGCACGTTAGCTTTGGAACAGCCTGTGTCCACAGCGCCTGCCCCAGTCCTTACACATCCACCAAGAAGCCAGATGGCCCTGCGCTGGGTCAGAGCGAAGCCCTGGTACCGAAGCCTGGCCTCCCTCGTCCCGTGTGCAGCCGCTCTCAGGCCCCCTGCTTTTCTCCAGTCAGGAACTATGCTTCTGGAGGCCGAGGCAGTGACCCCAAGACAAAGACCTGACTCCTCCGTCCACGATGTGGTAACCGTTCATCTCCCCGACCCGAGGCCACCTTTTCCCTTCAGGTTGATATTCTTGGGGTTATGGATGGGGTCAAGAAGGTCCCCCAAAGGCCCGTGTGCCCCTGGGGGGCTCTGGGAAGGCAGCTGACGCATGAGTGGCTGAGAGCCGACTTGCTGCCGGGCAGGATGTTCAGATGCAGAGGGTCACAGGACTGTGACCTGGAAGGATGATCTAATCCCCTCCCCCATCTCTTCCTCCCCTCCTGGCCACCTCTGCCCAGGCCCTTTCACTACACCTTCCTGCCTTGGCCTCTCTGACGACCGTGAGCCACAGTAGCCCCCGCTTTACACTGTGGTGTTGGAAATTGTGTCCCAAAGACGAGAAAGTGACCAAGGCCCCAGATCGCTCCCTAAACGCAGCATGTTGGTTCCAGCTGGATACACTGGCTCAGGCTGACCCTCGAGACTGAGCCTTCCTGGGCTCAGTGCCCATTCCTCTGGACTTCTGCAGATGACCGCTTTCTTAGGAAACCTCTCACAGTCTTCCAGGCAGAAACACTCTTTCATTCCTTTGTATTCCTATAGCAAGTTTACTTCCATCCTCTGTCTTATAACCTATCACACTCTACCTTACTTCAGAGCCAATCATGTTACCTAGTCAGTTAAATTCTAGGGTCAATTACTTAGCAAAGTCTTCCTTCCCACTGCAGCCCCACTGGGTCCTCCATATTGTATAAGTAGACACTTAACTCACAGTTTAAATAAATTTGTTAGCATTAGCAATGGCAACAGCTTATAATAAGTGCTCAGTAAACTCAGCCTAGTGATCCAATAGCAAAATGTTGCTGAAATAATTATTTTCTATCCACAAAGCAGTAAAGAAAATGACCTTGTAGCGATTAGTAGGCCACCACTCACTTCTAGTTAGTTGCCTTTTGAAATTACTTTGCACACCTCTAACCCCAAATTCACCATTTTTTCTTCACAATCAGCAGATGATTTACTTCCTAATTCATAGAGAAAGTTAGACAACCAGATTAAATTTTTTTCAACTTTTTATCCCCAAAGACTCACAGTATATGGATCCATCCTTCCCATCCCTGGGGCTGCATTGGGAGGCATTTAAGTCTCCTGTCTTAGGACTGATTTCCCCATGTGTGGCTCAGCACTAGCCACTTTTATCATCTTGCCTTTCTGTTGTTCAGATTGTCCCTACAGACGTCTCTACTCCAGCCTCTTTGTCTCTACTGGCCTCTCCCCAGTGCCATTTTAAAATGTTCAGTGTTTGTACTTAATAAAAAGTGTCACCTCATGTGACCCTGCATCCTGTCCATAGAAATCTCCTAGGCAGAGTCAATCCCCTCTCCACCCTCTGAATTTCATCTTCTGTACACTTTTCCTTACACTGAAATCAAGTTCTCTTCTTGTCCACTTCACATGATGAGAAAATCAAGCCCATTCCTCTTATCACTAGAAACTTCTAGTACTTCCGCTTTCAGGGAATTATTCAATATTTGGACAGTTTCTCCCTTTTCTCTTGTTGTCCAACTGCGTGTCTCCTGGTTTTGGTTCCGTCTTTACTGAGTACTCTTTGTAAGCTTACCTTTCTTTGATTTCCACTATGTTCACAGACTTCTCATGGAGTACATCTATATTCCCTCCCAGCCCTCCTGCCCATGCTTGTGACCAGACTGCTCATGCGCGTCACCAACTGTGCAGACTACGCATGCTCTCCTGTGACCAGACTGCGTGCACATGCTTATCTGTGTTCTGCCCAGTTCTGTTCTCTGACGTCCAGCCACCCCATGGACATAACCATGGCCTGCACTATTGTTTTCCTTCAAAAACTCAGATAACAAAAGCAAAACTAGACAAATTGGATACATCACCCTGGAAAAGGAAATACTTAGAGTGAATAGAGAAAACAACAGGCTGGGGAAAAAAATATTTGCACAAATCCTTCAAGTAAGAGGGTTCAACTATCCAAAATAGAAAAGAAAGTCAAAAGACAGCAAATTACTTGATTTGTAAGATATTCTAGGCAGTCATTTCTCATGACGTGGAAATGTGAACTCTCCCAAGGGAGAACCCAAGGCAGCCTGGAGCAGGGCCCTAACCGGTCTGTCCATCCCACTGTCATGAGGCCTGGGGCCGCTGTCCATGCTGCAGGCACAGGGAGTAATACTGGTGTTTTCCCTGGAGTTCTAAACACACACACACAAACACACACACACACACACACACACACACACACACCCATGGAATATCTATTATTCCACTGGATACACTCTTTAGCAATACACGGTGGTGGCTTCAGAAAGTATCCGGCCTAGGAGTGCAGTTTATCAGCTTGATTTCTGCGTTTTTCCACAAGCTGCATTCAAACTCATAGGAGTGTCTGGGATAACAGGAGGTTTCTCCCCCCAACAAAGAGCGGGTACTTAGACCGTGTGGCTCTGAACTCAGTTTCAGAAACTGAGTTGAACTGTACTCCCTGCTCACTCTGTGCCTCTTAGTGCCAGGGCAGCAACAGTTTGTTCTTACACGCTCCCTAGGCCTGAGGGAGAACAAGGCCTCTTAGACAAATACTGCTTTCTTTCTTTAGGCAAGCAGTGCAGAACCGTATCTATTCTTCAAATAGATACACTCTGGAGTGAGAGATGCACACAAATTTTGGATTTGTCAAAAATTCAATTAAAAGTGCACAGAATACTACAGAATGGGGATTATTTCAGTGGGTATATTGAGAAAGCATGAGGAAGAGAAAAAGGCAAAAAGTATATCAGAAAAACAGCAGACACGACATAGCCACGTGTATATACCGTAGAATTATGTCAACCTACACATTTTGGAACAAGTTATGTTTCCATAAAAATAGAAGGCTTAGTTCTTTACACTTTACATACTTTATATATACATATATATTTTTTCTGCAATGAATGTTTCATGTAATAAATATAATTTCAGACAATGTTACATTTTTCCTTCTGAGAGTAAAAAGTGATTCTGAAGCTTTGTTCTCTTAAGCTCAGATCTACCCATCATTGTCCTGAAACTCACATTTGTTTTCCTTGATTCTAGGACATTAAGTTTTCCCCATCATTTTCCTTCCATTCCCACTGTAAACATCCTAGAGCTAAAATGCAAAATAAATTCAAATATATATGCATCCAACTGTAATGAGAAGAGTAAAATATTACTGAAGACCATGGCAGAGAAAAACTATAAAATAAAGCAGACCTTTGTATTTCAGCAGAGTGAACTCAGAGTCAATAGCAGATAATAACCCAAGAGCTGACTTATGTAATCACATAAAAAGAACGGATAGTCTAAAATAATTACTCCTTTCTTTTGATCAAAATTTCTCAAACAAAACTTCCCATAACCCAGCAAAGGGTTGCCTTCATACTGTATTATGAAATTAAATGGGTGAGCACAGGAAAGAAAAGATTAGGAAATGTATTTTTTTTTTTTTTTTTTTTGCTTTTTGAGACAGGGTCTCGCTTTGTAGTTCAGGCTGGCCCTGAGCTCACTATGGTGCCCAGGCAAGCCTTGAACTCAGCAATCCTCCCGTCTCTGCCTCCCGAGTGCTGGGATTACAGGCGTGAGCCACCATGTCCGGCATTGTGGTATGCGGTGTTGATTGTTGGTGGGTGTGTCTCCACACCCAGCATTGTATGTGGTTACCGGGGATCGAACTCAGGACCTTGCGCTTGCGAGGCAGGCGCCGGAACCACTGAGCTAACCCTCCGGCCCAGGAAATGTAATATTGAACACTTTGCAGTATTTCCCAAAGCACAGAAATCTTCCTTTCATGAAAGCATATTGAAAATTATAAGTGCAAAAAAAAAAAGCTATCCTGATTACAGAAATAATATGGGATAAAGAAAGCCAAAGGATATGACCTAAACCAATGTAAGTTAAAAAAAAAAAAGGTTTTAAAAATCAGGCCTTTGAACTAAGAGTATTGCAAATAATAATAATCACAGACCAGGTGTTTTCATTAAAGATATTAAAATAGATTACAAATTTTGTAACAAGTCTCACAAACAGATTTTCTATGCTTCAGTGTAAGCGCAGAAATTAACAGCAGCTTTAGAAGACATCGCCTACCCCTTAGGACCACCGAATGTGTGGATTCTGTTTTCAGTGAAAAGGTGAAGACAGTAACTAAAGTGTGACTGAGACTAGAACCTTCCCCATGGTGAAATGTGCCG